>JASDQU010737189.1:40547-55262 GCA_032191745.1 Picea mariana | reverse complement strand
TATTTATCCTAAGTTCTTGAGGGATGGGAATGGGTCACCAAGTGGCTAAATATAGTTCTAAAGGTGACAAGTGTCCATGCAATATATATTGTTGGCCTTAGTGTATTTCGGGAAGAGAGAACTCGCTCAGGGGAATGAGTCATTCATTTTCTCAGGTGCAAAAGGAGTTAGACCATCTAAGAAGGACAACTATTACCTTATCTAAAGAGAAAATATTGTAATTATTTTTTGTATTGTAACCAGAGTATTTGTTGTCAAAGAGGCAAGTTGTCAGGCCCGTGAGCAGTCTCTCTAGGTGAGAGATTTGATGTTGAAGAGGCGGGTTGTCAGGTATGTGAGAATTCTCTCCAATTGAGAGTTTTTTTTGAAATTGTTCCTTGGTGCACTAGGAATTAGTTGTAGGTCTCTGAGACTTCTTGTTTGGCCTGTTGTTGGAACCCTAGAAGGGTAGAGGGGTAGTCGAAGGACTATTGAGTATAGAAGGGTCACACTTCCTGGGGTGTAACAAACATGTGGGGAATGAGAGACTGTAGGCTTGTTGCAACAGTGGCACCTTGGACTGAGCAATTCAATTGATTATCATACCTTAGTTTGGCATTAGGAACCATTTTTACCTGGTGGATTTAAGCCTAAGATCGGGGGTGACCTATTTCTAAAAGTATATGAGAAATAATGTCTATGGCTAGGAGGATCCTATGAGTTATGCGCACAGTTGGTGACTTTTCATAAAATATAAGTGCCTTTATGTTCTTGTCTCATTTACTGAGTGATTAATTATGTGTTTAATATGGGTTTAATTCTTGTATGTTGTTTCATATAAGTAATTGTTGTTATTTTGTATTATGATTCTTGCATATGTATATGTGGTGTTGATAGTCAATATTTGTAGTTGTGCATGAGTATGATAGTTGCTGTTAGTTTTCCTGTTATGTTAACCTTATGATATTGGTCATGATTCTCCGAGGTGATATTAGAATGATTGTGCGTGCAGGGAAATAATATGTGTGCACCAGAGGTTGGATTTACTTGTGTGCATAGGGAATCAATCAACACACACAAGGAGATCAGAATTGGCATGTGGCGCCAGAATGGTTGCACACATAGTAGTGATCTCATGTTCAATATGCAATACATGTGTATTAAAGTTGTGTTCTCAGTATGCTTGGGTGCACAGTTTCATTGTGTTACTTCCACTGTTTTAAGTTGTGTAAAAAGAGGAAATTTTGTGTGGTGCGACTCAGCTTGGGGTTGAGCACGTTACTTCAAGTATTACTTTGCATAATAGTGTTATATAGTAGAATCTGTGATCTGTATTTTGGAGTAGCATTATTCATTAGTAAGATGGGTAATGTTATAGTATGTATCAGAGCATAGTGGTAACAAGGATGTTACATTGTGGTATCAAAGCATTTTGGTAATGGGGATGTTACATGAACCAACTACCATTCTGCAACAATGTCCTCATATTAAGACTTGAGGACAAGGCTCTTTTTTAAGGGGGAGGTCATGTTAGGGACCTAACCCCTCATGTAGATAGAATAATACATGTTCCATGTAATAAAAGATGAAATTATTTAATAAGGCCTAAATATATTTTCCATGTAATAAAGTCTGACATTAATTAGTAAGGCCTATTTAATAAATGTGAACAAGTCAATGAAAGAAGACCTAATAGAAGATTCTGCTTCTAGAAATATCTTCCTCTAGAATGTTCTTTAGAAGATAGAATTAGTATAAATAAGAGTAGGAGGCATGAGAAATATTGTAATAGAGCTTTGCTCTGCTGGAGGTTTCCCCCTCAAAGAGGTAAGTGGATATTTCTTTCTTTGAATAAATGTATTATTTATGGTGTTTCTCTTCTCATATTTTGTTGTTCCATTGATATGTGTTGAATATTCTTGTTTTTGCATATTATATTACATATGCTACCTTACATGGTGCTGAGAAGGTCAAGTCAAAGGTCCTCTTGTTGTATGTTACAAAATACATGGCACCAATCCGACTGGAGATATGGACAACACCCATGTCATCTTGGAAATGATCAATGAGGCCTTCAATGCAACTACAAGTGATCACACAATGTCCAGTGTACCAAACTTTCAAGGAACTCAAATTCATCTTGAAGGAGGAAATTATCTCATCATCAAACCTCTACGGTTTCCTAGAAGTGGAGGTGGTAATTTTTTGGTAATGAAATATCTGTGTTACTATAAATTACATTGTAGGTATGTCCTAATGAATTACTAAAGATTCCATGCACAAATTCACAACAACAACTTGTGGGATTCTAAAGATTTCTCAAGGGATCATTACTTGATTGAGCTATGGTCAATATTTCTCAAAATATCATTGCTTGATTGAGATATGGTCCTTTACCGATGCAAATCTTAGTACAAGTCTCCATGGTGACGATAGTGGAAAGTTTGCAACATCATCTTCGTAGAAAAAACAGGTTTGGGGATCGTCATTGATCTATGTTTTTATCATTTTTTTATAATGATAAAAAAACAATAATGCATTTCTTTCTACAATGGCTCTAAAAATAATTGGGGGTGGAAAGGGTTGAGTTATATTTGATTCCAAAATACATCATAGGTTAAAATTTTCATGGGATTTCGACTAAGATAAAAATAATATAGTAGAAGCGATGATTGTGTATCCTAGAATAAATCTCTTCAGAGACCTTACAAAATCCATCAAACCTATAATCATCAGAACTTTAAGCCAAGACAATCTCCCTCCTTACCCCTATTGGAACTCAACTATTTAAAAATGTATTTTCTTTTCAACACTTTTGAGACCACACCGTTTTTCCAAGTCAAGCATCAATTCAACTATTAAGTAGACAAAATGGAAGACCATGGTACCACTATTTTATAAGGAATATTTTATGTTTGGAACTAGGGGGATGTGAGATTGTAATAGACCTGATCCATAATTGCCTTTTTAAGGAATGGGGTATTAAATTTTCGCTTCCTCTATCGACCTTAAATATTCTTTATCACATCTCCATCCTCTTTTCCTCGTTAAGAGATTTCCAATGACGGTAAATTCGCTTTGAATTGATCTCTANTCTAGAACAAAATATATGATCTTTCGAAGTTATTGGGTTTATATAGGAAACATCTCTCTTACTTCCACGTGGCATCCACGTGACATTTCATTGACCGTGCCAAATGACATGGCGACACCCTGGTCTTGATGTGACACTAGCCTATCCTTCCATGGTGTAACTTCAGCCCACACAGGCCTATAACCATTGTTTCTCATACCTTCTTCCGACGCACTCTCTCTCGAGTATCAGACTCACAGACTCATAATTTTGTAGCTTCCTTTCATCAATCCATCCAAGAAGTCTCATTACTTAGCCATTTTTCATCTTCATGGATTCACAGACTTGTGGATTCATAATTCTATAAGTATCCTTTCATAGGTCCATTCGAGAAGCCTTGATACTTATCCATTTTCATATTCGCGGACTCGTGGACTCATGGATGCATAAATATATAAGCATCCTTTCATAGGTCCATCCGAGAAGTATCAACACTTAACCATTTTTCCACCTACACAGACTAGCATATGTGAAATTATGTACCTCCTCTTCATAATTCCGTATGAAAACCTCAACACCTAGTCATTTTTCCATCTACGTGGTCTTACAGACTCATGGACTCATGAATGCATAATTATTCCTTTCATAATTCCATTTGAAGGGTCTCAACACTTAGCCACTTTTCCATCTACGCGGACTCGTGGACTTGCAGACGTACAATTATGTACCTCTCCTCCATAAGTCCATTTGAGAAGTATAAACACTTAGACTATTTTTTGAGTTTGTTGGATTCACATGTTAGCGGACTCATGGACCCATTCATATCACCTTATCAACACTTAAAATTGACAGGGACCCACTCCCTATTACCTCGACCAAATATAGTCTTCCATGTGGATTTCTCATACACATAGGCTCGTGACATCAACATACGTTATCATGATGTCATCCCTCCTCTCGTCAATGACTAAGGGATTCCACATCGATCAATGACCGATATCACATCTCATATGTACTTTGATCAATGGTCAAGATCTTTCAAACATTTTGTTCAAATTCCAAGGATAAAACAAACATCTAAGACACAGTTCCCCCAAGGGGCTATGCTATGGCCCACCGACCAATTATCTGTTTCCACTCACAGGTTGACACCTATCATATTATAAACACGTTGGCGTTCCAGGTAAGCATGGTACCTCAAGCTGACGTTAGATGTCCTTCAAATTATCGCTTAAACGAGACCACAATGATCTATGACAGAGGTTAATTTTGGGTTAATTCCTGATTAAAAATCCATATTTACTTGGGTACATTCTCTACAGGCATGGTAATATACTCTGATAAAGGGTCCAGATCTATTCGCTCCACCGATCCAACAACTGTGATTCCTTCGAGCTCAAAACATGGTTTTCTTCATCTGATTAAGGACTTAGAAAATTCAAGGATTTTTCTTTGGGTTCTTTCCCTTTCATTCAACTATTAACTTACGATCCTAGTTTCCATTCACGTATCTCCCATCACAACGATGTTTTTACCATCATGATGATGGATATATATATAGCACACGAGAACCATAAAATTAAGTTCAATTCTTTTTATCACAAAACATTATAGAACACTTGTATTCAGTTCTATAGGGCATGCACCATTCTTGCCATCCTATTGTCACTTAAATGCAGGAGTTTGGAAATATAATAATCATAATCACTATAAATCAATTATGTATATTTATAACGCAAGCACAAGCATTTAATCATGCATTTCAATTCAATTACAAAGAGTCTATGAAATACTTATCTATTACAGTTGATAGCGACCAACTGACTATGTGTGTTCGACTTTCCACCCAACCGTAGGCTCAGATGCATTCACTTTTAGCATTATAGACACCCCCATGCCAAGCCATGATATCACTAGGGAATATCTCTCAGGTTCTCTATAAGATTTGAAGGTTAGTCTCCTTCACCCTACTCCAGGTAGAGTTTTCCATACAACCACCCAGCTCAGGCCTCTTCAAGGTTTATAAGATGCCTTCCCAGCATCAAGCTCGTGACCTTCTTATCTTGGGTTAGTTTTTATGGGTCTTCTATTCTCTCGATCCCCCCTTTCTCTTCTATAGGTTCTCTGATTTCTTTATTGCACACCCTCATGCATTCCATTCAACACTCTCTTCCTCTGAGGCTCAAACTCCTCTCTAGTTCCCTCTCTCTATGTGATTTTCTTGCAAGCATGATTTAGGAAGGTTTTTTACATGCCCTCCTATTTCTTCTGTCATAAGGAAACTTGTGGGTCAGGCTTGGGGACTCATGGTGATATTTCATACTGTCATATAGCTGACCACTTCCTATCCTTTCTGACAACCCTCCATACTTCCATTCATTGGGGTGGTTGGTTGTTCAACTACCAACCCCTCCTCATTAACTGATTCATCTTGTTATCCGGGCTAAGGGAAAATAATATGAATGTTTCCAATTAATATTTCCACAAGGTGGCTTGGGGTGCTTTAACTTAATAGAACCTCTCCTCATTACTATAGTGATATCATGGCCAATACTTTAAGGCTTCACCCATTAGTCAACTGTCGACATTTACAATTAAAAAACAACACATTTACAATATTTTCAATCCATTTCATGGTAATCATAAATTACGATTAATTACATGCTGGGGGAAACATGTGTGTTACAATACCCTCCCCCTTAAAGGAACATCGTTCTTGGTGTTCTTTTCAACAACACCTACCATGACTTCATGTTTCTACTGCTTCAAAATCATTTTCCTTTTCTTGGTCTGGTCCTTTCCTAGACTCTTGGAATTTAGTACATGCCTACAAAAATTTTCAACAACCAACATATTAATTATCATTTCATGCCAAACATTTTATTGTTGTTTAAATTCAAGTGGAATATTCACAGGTTAGCACAAATCTTCTCTACACATTTCATGGATCAACATCCATATGGATGTCTCATTAATTTGGCCCACTTCTTTCCTTGACATACCCATTGTGTGTATGATTGAGATCAACATTTAAAAAAAACTATTGGGGTCTTCTCTTCTTTGCAGTCACTCATCCTCCAGGCCCAGGCTTAGGAATCCCCTTCTCTACTATATAGTCCCTCGAGTGATCCATCTTGCCTTGCTAAGGAATTATCGCACAAGAATAATTTATGAGACTTTGCTGAGTATTACAACTAAGGCGTCCCTCACACTTTCTTTGCTGAAAGCGTCCCTTCGGCATGTGTCACCACAATACATCATTCTATGGGGATCATGGATTATCACAAGGTTCTCATGTCACAACATTATCTTGTTACCATGCTTTCTAGATAACTCCTCTGTCCATTTGGATATATCTTTTATCTCACTTGTATCACATGTATATAATAATCCATGAGATACTATAATCAATTTATCAAAATTTTCAAATCTGTTATCCACATATTTTTTAATTCCACATTTTTCATTTTCATATCTGTTTCACATAGAACCAAATTCACAAGTATGTGATCTCTTTATCATAGCAATATCAATATTTTATAATCAACAAGCATTGGTCTTCTTCGTGGACTTACAACACTGCCACATCTAAGACCTTTCTTCGAGCAATTTCCTCTTCAATCAACCAACAAATTGTTTGTTCTCATGCACATTATATTTTCATTGCACACTTGTAGTGATTCACAAACAATTTCAGAGTTGTGCTTACTAAAAATAAATTTCATTTATTCAAAAAGGAAATACCATTCCTTTCAAAATGCAATCAATCTTCAAAATTAATCTAATTAATGTGCCAATATCTATGGCCGCATTCACACACAATGCACCCTTATATTGATTTTGAGATTATTACTTTCATATTAGGCACTTTTCCTTGGTGGGTTGGAACTCAACCAACCTTTTACCACATGGTTGCTTTATTCATATTTATTATTACATCATGATTGTGTTTTCCTTCTTTAGTTGATTGTGATCTCCAATCAACACACATGAAACTAAAAGTTTCACATGAATGCATCTAAGCATTATTTCTTTACCAGTAACCAGGGTGTCGATGTTTGCAACCACCCAATTTGTCTCTTTTCCATTATGAAACTCGAGTAGAGTATTGGAAGGTCCTCCTTCCATAATGGGCAGTCCATTTCCTACCCTATCAAGAAAACATGAATTTCCTTGATGCACTAATCAACGTGTTTATTATGAGCACCCTTGTTCCCAGTCATTCCTGATAGTCAAAGTATTCATGGCACTTTGTTCATGAATATTCTCGCAAGGATTTTAAATCATCCTTAACTACTAGAGTTTCCTTTCTCTGTGCTTCAGATTCCTTTCCTGAATCATACCCTACTTGGGTATCAATGGCACACAACAAAAATTCAGATTACATGCATGCCGTCAAAACATAAAATAATTTAGAAGGGATTATTACCCAAACTCATTTTACCTCTCATGCCACATGGGCGCAAAATATTTATACCTGTTATGGTTTCCAACACCTTCTCAAATATCACCTTTGCAGTGGTGCTTCTTGGGGACTTCTAAAATCCCTTTCACAGTTTTCTTTTATCAACAACCTTCTTGCATTCACCTTTGTCCGAGGTTGTTCACTATTGGTAGTTGTCCTTCTATAATAGTTCCAATTTTTTCTACACATGACATACATCACCATTTTCTACACATGACATACATCACTACATTCACATTTCACATTAGCTATCATGCAAAAGCAAATGCATGTACCATAGCATTTATTTCAGTAAAACATTTTCATATATACCTTAGCATATCTATATGCACTCCATCACATTGTCCCCAATGTTTTCATGAGTGCAAGAACCATCAAATTTCCGCTGTAAATACCGACATTCTCATGAAAAAATATCTATCTTTATCAACATATCAGTTTCTCATCCTAGATAAGTGTAATAGATAACAATAAAGGATAATTCAACATGCTACATTAACAAGTTTCTTGTTCACAATGAATCATGAACTTGTGCATTCCGCACATTTCCCAACCAAAGCTTAGATTGGTCCTCATTCATCTGCATGTCTTGGTACCCATGCATGATATTTTAAAATGTAATCTAGGATTCTTATATAAATAGGTTTTGCAGCTTCTTGTTCAATTCCCAACAGTCATTAAGGTTATAGCTATGTTCTTCTGACATATTTCTTTACACAGTTTCTCCACAGAAACCTCTTCAACATGCAACTCTCTTGTTGCATATCCAAAGAGTATGACATGAACTCAATTTTTGAGTTATCCTCATCTTTTCATCTCATATTATTACCTAATATTCCATGAGGAATTATCGACATGAATATTTATTGTGCATTTAGATTGTGTACTCACACATGCACATTTATTCCATCAATTTTATTTCATTGTACTTTAATCACATGCCTTAGCATGCGGTGTGGGTGTCCACCATAGGAACACTTTATTATTTCATTTTCTTATCTATTGGAAATTATTTGGTTCATGATTTTTCATGACCACTCATATGCAGTCCTTAAAAGAATAATCATGTTTCCTTTTTTAATGGCAACAGAGAATCCCTGCTCATTTACCTTTTTGTCAATGTATTAGAACCAGAAGTCACCCATGGATTGCGGCAGAGGTAAGACTGATACCCATCAATTTGTATGTCACGAAATATAAATTCAAAGGCAGTCTAATGGACGCAGACTCAGGATGGTATCGTTATAACTCAAAAAATTGGATCAGAAATCACAAGCAGGTGAGGTCTTGGTCTAACTTCAATCAATAAGTTTGGTATAGTGGTGAGTAGGGGGAAGAACTTGAGGAGAGTGAGGAGTTCTTCTATGGAAATCCGTTCTTCCAGTAACCTAAGGAGGAAAAATTTAGAAAACAAGATCTTCTTGGATTCAGAACTTCAGGAAACTGAAAACGCTATAACAACACTGCAATCAAACATCCATTACAACACAGTCATAACCATCCATGTGAATCCTTCAATCATGAACATTCAGTATCAGACGCATATTAAGACAGAGGAAGAAAGTTGAATTAGATTAAGAAAGAAGTCTCAAATACATATACATAACTAGAAACTAGAGGATTTACTTAAACTTTACAATACAGGAGCCTAGCTCTACCATCAACGCTAACAAAATATGAAGAAGACTCCTATATACTCATAGCCAAAACAAATAAGTGTGCTCAAGTGGCTGCATTGAAGACATTACATCTGCATGTTTCCTGACAGACTGTGCATGCAGTCTCTGGTCAGGCGTGAACCTTGGTCAGACACAATCACGTTTCAAAATGGACCTGCAGATGAGCTGGCTAACTGACAGTCCTTCCCTGGGATTTCCATTTATGGTGGAAACAATGTTCAATCGCCACCACCCAATATCAGTAAATGCTTCATAAGGATCGGGGAAGGCCCAAGTCAACTCTACACCTGTAGGACATGGCATCCTTAGTACTCCGCTGTCTAGATCTGAGCCGGATGCTTGTGGGAAGGTTTGACAGCAGACGTGGCTGCTGACGAAGCGATTGGTGCGCTTAGCATGGAATAGTGGATGGGAGATGGATAGGTGGTCGACCATGAATTGGAAAGATAAGACTAAGGATAGCGTGGGGACCACACAAGCAAGAGCTGAGGTGTAAGAGGACGTAGGTGATGTGGGGCGAGGTGGCATAGGTGGCGAGAGATGATAAGGGGAGATGTGACAGGTGGGATGGTGAGTGGAGAACAAGTGTGAGGGAGCGAAAGTTATAGGGGAGTGGGGGATGTGACGAATAGAGGAGAGAGATGGAGTGGGGTACATCTGTCGGCAGGATAGAGCGACCACTTGTCAACCCAGGATAGGGGAATTATATGCACATGCACATATCAGGGACGTGAAAAGTGGTTTGATTCTTCCCCTCTTTTGGCCCCAATGTGTGTCTCTAGCTGACACATTGCACCTCCGTAAAAACATGGTTTTTTCCCTAGCCCACTCTACATTTTTTAATGACCGCGCATGTTGAGGCCCTGATATGATCAATGACCGTCGATTTAGGGAATGTAGATCTCAGCTGCCCATATCTACGCACCTCTTAGCACAACGCGCCAAAAAGTCACATTGAGCCTGACAGACTTAGGATAAGTGCCATTTAGTGGGTTTTTATCCCCTTTCTTTTCCCTTTGTCACCTAGAGGCCAAAACCAAGGAAAAACACCCCCCCTGTAGAAACATGTGATAACATTAGGCTCCATGGGGGATAGATTCCTCGCTGCGAGGCTCTAATATCTCCTTTGCAACTCCAGTCACCTTCTGTTGGGTTGTGGAGTCTCCTATAAAATCATAAACGAAAAAAGAAAAAACAATATTTACAAATACATGGGAGACACTTATGGCTCGAATCAATAACTTCTTCATAAAATGCCCATTTATAGAGCCACCAAAAACTTCATCACCCTCCAAATTCTGCAACCTGTAAGTGTTATTTGGAAATGTTTCAGAAATCTTGAAGGGACCGATCCAAAGGGATTCAAATTTTTCATGTTTTCCTTTATCCTGTCTGGGTGCTTCCCATTTAAGTACTAGATCTCCGAGCTGGAAATCCTCCCTTTTCACCTTTCTGTCAAAGGATTTTTTGATATTCTGTTGACGTTCATGCGCTTTCTCCAGTAGCTGCTCTCTAGTCTATTGGACTTCTACCAGCTGCTGCACTCTTCTTATCATATCATCGAACTCTCCTTGATAATCTTGAAAAAAATTTGCCACAGGTAGGGCAAGCTGGGAAGGAAAAACTGTTTCAGTCCCATATACAAGCTGGAAAGGGGAGAGGTTGGGGGACCTCTTTGTTGTCACTCGATCAACCCACAGAGAAAACTTGAGATTTGAATCCCATGCTTTCTTGTTGTCTTCTAATAGTCTTTTGATGATCTTTATTAGGATTTTGCTAGAGGACTCTGCTAATCCATTGCCTTGTGGATAGTAAGGGGTAGAGTGGATCAATGAAATTACGAATTGCTCACAAAACTTTGTCAGTGGTTCAGCCTTGAAGGATGCACCATTATCAGTGATGATTCTGTTCGGACAACCAAACCTTACAATAATATCCTCTAGAAAACGAATGATCACCTTATGAGAAGCACTCCTTGTGGGAATAGCTTCTATCCGCTTGGTGAAATAATCTGTTGCAGTTAAGATCCACCCGTGCTGACCACTTGAAGCAGGATGAATTTCCCCAATGAAGTCTAGGCCCCACTGCTGAAAGGGTCCTGAAGCTACCATAGGATTCAATGGCAGAGACTTGAACTGCTACTTTCCAGATAATTTCTGACATTTGATGCAAGCTCTGAATTTTTCACAAACATCAGTGAATAGAGTAGGCCAAAAGTACCCAACCCTGATAATTTTATAGGTTGTGGTTCTCCAGAAATGATGTCCCCCACATAGGCTGTCACGAAAATCAAACATAATCTTTTGGGCCTCCTATGGGTATAAACATCTCAGAATCACACCTAAAGGGTCTTTCCAGTACAAGACCTGGTCAATAAGGAAATATCTGATTTCTTTGAGCTTTAAATATCTTGCCTTGTTCTTCCCCATTCCATCTGAAGGTCGCAACTCTTGCAGAAAATATATAATGTCTTTATACCAGTTGCATTATGCCAATGGAGGGTCGTCCTGAGGGATTTTATCAGGCACTTTAGCCTACTGACTTTCTAAGAAAGTGTTGATGAAGTTAACCCCCAAATTTTTATAATTATATTCACCCAATATATTGGCTAAACCTTGGCCTTTAATTAGTTTGGTGGGCTTTATTTCCAGATCAAACTCAAGGATTTTGGCAATCCACTTACTCCTTGTTCTATCTATGTCAGGCTGAATGAGAATGTCCTTCACAACAACTGAAGGGACGTATGAAATAACCCTTTAATGAAGGACATATATTTTGAAAGCCTTGAGGGATTTCACCAATGCATAGGCATGTTTATCCATGATGTCATATTTCACCTCTGAATCTCTTAGTTCTCTGCTGAAAAATGAAATAGGTTGCTCCAACCCTTCAACGTTTTTCTACAATAGAACATTTGCCATGGTATCAAAAGAAGAAAAAGAAAAAATAAGAAAATCCTTGGAGTAATCTAGACGGATAAACATAGGTGCCTCAGTCAAGGCCTTCTTAATTTGATTTAATGATTCTATGGACTCATCAATCCACTTTATTTCAATCCCCTTCTTGAGCATGGTTGTGATATGCTTCACCAATTCAACAAAAATTGAAACAAACCTTCTAAGAAAATTGATTTTGCCCAGGAAAGACTAGACTTCCTTCTTGGATTTGGGAAGTGACAAGGTTTGAATAGCTTCCACCTTGCTTGAATTAATTCTGACCCCCTCAGCTGATATTATGTGTCCCAACAATTTTCCCTCTTTCATGGAAAACAATGATTTATTGGGATTTAAGGAGAGACCAAACCTTCTGCATTTCAAGAAGACTTTCCTCAGATGACATCAATGTTCTTTATCAGATCTGGAAAATACTGTTATGTCATCAAGATAGATGACCACATATTTATCTTTCTTCCCAATGAAGGTGATGTCCATAGCTTGCTAAAAGGTTGCTCCTGCGTTCATTAATCCAAAGGGAATTTTGGCATACATGAATGTGCCCCAGGGAGTGGTGAATTCTGTCTTTTCTCTGTCTTCAGGCAGAACAAAGATTTGATTGTAACCAGAAAATCCATCAATCATGGAAATTCTGGATGCACCTGTAACCCTCTGTAATATGTGTTCCATCTTTGGCAGTGGGTAGTTGTCCTTCTTGGAGCTTCTGTTCAGGTTCCTGAAATTGACACAGAGTCTGATTTCTCCACTCTTCTTTCTCACTAGGGCCAGGTTGGCCACCCACTCAGAATATGTCAAAGGCACAATAATCTGAGCATCCAAAATGTTCTTCACCTCCCTTTCCATAATAGGAAGTAACATAGGATTTATCTGTCTTAACTTCTGCCTAAATGGTTTGGCTTCTTCCTTCAGTGGGATCTTGTGTTCAATGAAAGTGGTGCCATATGTTCTGAGGTCTTCGTAGGTCCAAGAAAACATATCAAAAAATTCTTTTAATAGCTCAGTATACTTGACCCTCTTTTCCTTTCACAAGCTGTTAGACAACTTGGAAAACTTTGGATCCTCCTCTGTGCCAATATTGCACTCATCTATATCAACATTATCATTCGAGATTTTACCTTTTAATGCCACATCATTTCTGTCAAATAAAATTTCCAGGGGGATCAATACCTTTGGGATGTGTTTATTGGGCAATTGAACAATATTATGATCAACAATCTTGTTCAGAAAAAACATCAGCATGAGGATCTATGTTAGAACCAGGATCTTGATCGATGTGTAATGCTGATAACTCATCCACAATTTCTAGGAATATTTTAATTTCAAGATCATCCTCAAACACATTCCAATGCTTGACATTTTCAGGTATAGAGGGCCTATATTTTACTTCTAAATCATACCTAAGCTTGGGTGGAAGATGAAATCTGAAATTTCTTGCTGAAACAACCAAAGAGTCAGCCATGAAATTCTCTTCTCTTGGAAAAATAAAATGTTGAAAGCCAAGAAAACAATGTCAATGAGGTCCCATCATTTCTGTAACTTTTGAGCTGAGGGTGCTTGGAATGATAAATATTTCTGATATGATGGAAAATCAACTCATGATCTCCAAACACTGTTATCTCTGTAATTCCCATATCATTTGCAGCCCTCAAACCCAAGACAAGAGCTTCATATTCTACCACATTATTGGTAGCTTCAAATTCTAACTTGTATGACAGGGATATAATTTCTTGAAAAGGTGAAACAAGGATCACCCCAGCACCAGTACCTTCCCTAGAAGAGGCTCCATCAAAGAACATTTTTCCAAACGGAGGTAATCGGAGGAGAATCTTCACAAAGTTTAAGGGATTGTTTTTTGATTTAAAGAGGTGGTTCAGGGACATTAGTGAGATGCAATAAGCTGAACCCCAAATCAGTATCAAGGGAAAATATAGGATTATTGGTGGGGTCTGCTTCATCACTAATAATATAGGCCAACTGATCTTCTCTGTACAATCTTATATGCTCCCCCCCAAACACATGGATAGTAGCATATGTGATGTCCATCTGCAATGTTCCCCCAAGCCTTTTTATCCAAGATCTTGACAAAAACATTGCAAACTTTGGGGGAACATCTACCACTACAATATCCATGACCACACTTTTCATGGGAAGCTGAAACAAGGTCACAACCAGATCCTTGATGACCCCAAGACATTGCACCCTCCTTGAATCAAAAGAATACAAGTCATGGCATGCTTTGGTGACTTCAAGTCCTAGTTCCTTCATGAAAATTTTGGGCATGAGGTTATGAGAGGCTCCTAAATCTATCAAACAATTATGTGGTACCTTATTATGTATGTTCAATGATGTGTAGAAGGGAAGGGATGAATCATATCTATCTTCTACCATGGGACCTAATATGACTGCTGCTTTTTTGTCTTGCAAATTGATTGAGTCTGTGGGATGATTTGAGGGTTAAGGAAGCAAAATATTAGATAGGGATATCTTAAAGTCCTCATGCTTGACTAGCTCTTACAGGGGGACATGAATCCTAATCTTCTGAATTTCATGCTCAAAGTTAAAATA
>JASDQU010737189.1:30039-40527 GCA_032191745.1 Picea mariana | reverse complement strand
GATTCACAAAACGCTTTTCCTTCTCCCTCGGGAACTCAATGGAATGGATACCATTTCTTCCTAGGGAGGGAGGATTGATCTAGGTGGATATCGGTGGCCACCCACCTTTTCCAACTGGCTCAAAATAACTTTCTTGCAATTTTGGCAATTTACTATTTTTAGCAGGTTTTAACTTCTGGGGCCATTTTGAGGGCCTAAATGAAGGTTTTTCAATATATAGGTTCTCAATGATATAAAAATGCATTATTGAGCCCCTAAAATGAATCTCCTTGATGATACCTTTCCAACAAGCTATTATACGCCTAAAACGGAAATCATATGCAAAAGTTACGACCCCGGGAAGTTGATGTACTAACTTACCCAAACGAGGCCCACATGACTTTTGGCACTTCATCTCCTAGGGTTAGGTTTTTGGATGTCTAGGGTTTTTGGCATTCTTGTTTATTGCAAAAATGCCATCAGAGCCTCATTGTAATCATCTTCTTGCGAATGCGAGTAGCCATCACATCTCTTCTCACAGATAATTTGCCACCATTCTAGCAAGTCTTTCACTCTGTATTTTTACAGTCTCTGTACATTTATTTCATTAATAGAAATCATGTATTACTGTATATTTATGTTTATGGTTGCATCTCGTATACATTTCTGTTATATTATTGAATATCTGCAATATCTCTATGCATTTCTTTATTATATCTCCGCTCTCATTTCATGCCGAAAATAATCTGGATCACTCACGGTATCATGGATCTCTCGAACTAGGTAATCATTAACCTACAATTCAATCCACAGAAGGAGTGCTAGTAGGTTGTGACAAGGATGCTACCACACCTCTCCCTCAATATCTATTCTATTTGCATGGCCCCTTTACTCCTTATGTGAGTCAGATTAGCAAGCAATCGTGAGCCTGCATCCATCAACAAAACACTGTCAATGATCCATATACAAAGTCATGCTATAATCGATCATATGTCACATATGCATAAATTAAATGCTCAAACCAATACAATCCACTCCTTGACTCAATCTGTAGTCTCGGGAGGTCCACTGATGCCATTGACATCCACACTCTGTCAATGTCCTACACACTCAGGGAAAACTTGTCAATAGCATCTATCAATACGCATATAAAAAATAACATAAAAATTGTGATCCATCAACATCATCATAAGATTCCATAAGAGAAAAAAAATAACCATGTACTATAACGAGATCACTTGCATGCAAGTGTCCTCAAAGAATAGGTAAAAACCATGTGCTCGCAAGAGCAGGATGTTACAGAAATGAAAATTTATGGTAATTTCCAAAATTTGGAAATGTGTGGAATCCAAAAATGAAGCTATCCAAGTCGGTGTAGAGCACTGAAAACGAGGCATCTTAGGAAAAATGGTGAGCATCGATGCTTTCTTGAGAGTTTGAAAGTGCAGGATGAAGTGTAATAATGAAAATAGGTTTGGTAATTCTTTTTATTTACCCTACCTCGGTGCGCTTTTAGATAGCTAGGTGCACCGGTGTGTGCGGTTCAATGACACCGATGTGATTTATTTGGTGCATGTAATTTTACTATAAAGTATGGCGATTCTGCTAGAACATGGATGCACTAGGGAGTTATTTTTCATTAACGAGTCGATGTTTATATTCCTTAAAGGCACATTGATTAAAAAACCACTACAAAAACCTCGCGTGACCCATCTTCGCTATGAATAGTGATGGGGCGTTATAACATTTAAGCATCGATGTGGTAATTGTTATATGCACCCTGGGGCATATGTGCCATAAAGGCACACTGATAAAAGGTGAGAAATGGTGCTTGCTTGAGATTTTGAAAGCATGATATGCACTGGAACAATGAAAATTGGTTTGGTAAAAAACAAAATTATTTACTCTGTCGCGGTGCACCATTAGACATTTAGGCGCACCAGTATGTGTTGTTCAACATAACCGGTGTGATTTATTTCATGCAAGTAATTTTATTATAAAGTATGGAGGTGCTATTGGAACATGGATGCGTCGGGGTGTTTTTTTTCATTAACGCGTTGGTGTGTATATTCCTTAAAGGTGCATCGATAAAAAAAGCCTCCACAAAAGCCTCCTATGACTCGCCTTTGTTATGAACAGTGACTAGAAATTTGAACATTTAAACACTGATGCAGTAATATTTAGAGTCACACCACTGTTTGTGTTCCATAAAGGTGCACCAAAAAATAAACCTCCACAAAAACCTTCGGTTGCCCGCCTTTGCTAACAACCTCCGCTATAAACAGCTAAGGGAAGAATTTTTTAGGGAGGTTTCGTAAAAACCTCTACAAGAAGGTGTTCTCCTTGTATTGTGAACTATACATGTCCAAAATACAACTTCCCAACACCATTCATTAACTAGGTTATCGATGCATCTGTCATCCTTGAGGTCCTTTCCTTCATGGATGGGTTCTCTATGTATAATCAAATCCATGTTCACCTTGTGGATTAGTACAAGAAAACCTTCATCGTACCCTGGGGCACTTTCACCTATTGTGTTCTTCCCTTCGGTCTCAAAAATGTTGGAGCCACCTTCCAATGTTCCATGACATACATTTTTCATGATATTTCCCACCTCATCCTAGCTTATTTAGACCATAAGTAAAAGAAACAATAAAAAACACAATTACTCACCCATGGGACCCCACTCCTCACTCAATGGGAATACAATCTCTGGGTCCTACTTGAAGTCCATCACTGCATATGGATACTCTAGGATATTTTTTGGCACCTAATTCCACCATCTGGGATTGAATGCATGCACAAGAAGATTGTGGGCTCCACACCATGCTCACGTCCAATTTAGAGAAGTACAAATGAGGTGTCCTTGTGGGCCCCACCACCTTTTATATGGCCTGATCAAAAGGTTCTTAAAGCTTGTGTGGGAGATCAAAACCTACAGTTTCCATGCCATTGCGTCATTGGAATCATGGTGTCGCCACCTTTGACGACATATGCTCCATTCTTTTTCTCCAAAAATTGTGTTCAAGAGACATTTTTCTTGCCCAAGTTCAATAAACATGTACGCAAGCTCACTATCTCTATTTTTCACACTATTTACACTATCAAATTTCTTCTCATGAGTACTTTCACACTAGGTACTCAATTTCATGTGTGCAATTATTTGCTAGGAGGCCCTTTTAGTCTCCTCATTGTGCACAACTGGGCCCTTGGCCCTGTCCCTTCAAGTATATACTTCTTCAAACCAACATGTCAATACTCCCTTTGAGATCATTGCATTTCCCAATATCTCTCCCTCTAAATATGCCTTTATAGTTTCTTCCCTGGCTCAGGAGGAAACTTTTCCCATTTCCACATGTATTGAGTTGTTGTTGGTTGGTATCACTCCGCCCTCATGGGTTGTCTTGGGTTTTAGCACACCTTGCATTATTTGCACCCATGTTGTTTTTTCCATGAGGTGGGAGTTTGGATAGTATACATATCTGAGAATGAGCCTCATACCTATTTCTCGTCATCATCCTAACCCATTCCCTTGGACTCCCGGTAGCTCACGTTTTTCATGGTTAGTTATGTTGGATTCCTTGCCAAATTCTCATTGTCCTCTCATATCCCCAAAGATTAGTAGACCATTTATATTCCAATTCACCATTTATCCACCCAAAGGAGTCTCATCGAAGGGCCTCCCTCCTTGTTCGCTTTCACTACTTTCACCACCTATGGATGAGTTATTTAATCACACAAATGGGGTAACCATCTCCTTATGTGTAAATTTCCCAATGTTTTACATTCTTTTATTTATTAGTAATTGTAAAAGGCACATTCTTTACGAAGGAAGCATAAACACTTGTACCATTGCATCTGATGGATTTTTTTCCCAACCCAACAACAACCTTGGTCGCCCTTGGTTGGAGCATTTGCATAGAGTCACCCATGCCTGCAATGATTCTAGTTGCTTTCAACACCTCACATATCCTAGTATACATCATTGTGATCCCCAAAATTTTTGTCATCAACTATCTACCCATCTTCATTCACTTATATTGAGTCCTAGTATGGTAGACCCTCAATTCATTTGATTTCCCCCCTGATGACAGATCACCTTATGTCTAGTTGGTTCCTTAATTACCATCATTATTAATCGTCATTTGTGCTCTACCTAAGGGAAGTTTTGTGTCATCTTCATTGACTGCCTCATCCAAAGTTATCAAAACGATATCCAATTACAATATTGGTATCTAGTTGATCCTTAGTCAATTTCAAGGGACCCTTCATCCTTTGTGGTCACATCTTCATTCTTGTTGACATCAACTTATGTTTTTAAAGGAATGTTGAGGTATCTTGGTTCTCATTTCCATAAATAATGATGAACCCTAGACGGGTCAAAGAGAGTCATCATTGTTCATTGATATCGTTAACCCCCCTGATGTTCGACATCATCTTATTCACACATCAATAAGGGTTGTACTTTGCGACAGTTGCAGCTCCCAATTCTAGTTGAAGATCCCTAGTTTTGTCAGGTTATTGATGGCCTTAAGCATGAGCACTTATCGTATTTTTCTACCTTCAGGTACCAGGGACCCCTCTCATCAGAGTAGATCTTTACTGATTACCAGCGCCCCCGAGGGTGATGCATATTTCTATGTCATATATTTTCTAGCTACAAAATCATGCACTATCTCTCAAAAAGTTCATCATGTTCGTGCATGCACTCAAAACATACATGTATGCTTTTGTAAAATATTCATAATTTCACAAGCATGGGAAATGCCCTCCTTGTTTGTATAAAGAAATCATATATCTAGGGATGTTTGNNNCTCTCTCTCTCTCTCTCTCTCTCTCTCTAGTGTGTCATGGATTATAGGCATATGCAATAGAAAAAAATGATGTATTTCAACAATATAGTAGGTTCTCTCTCTCTCTCTCTACAGTGTGACATGGATTATAGGCATATGCGATAGAAAACAATGATGTATTTCAACAATATAGTAGGTTCTAACCTTATACATCAAGAAGCAATTATTATCACTTAAATTTCACTCACAAAGACATTTAAATGATCACCTAAAAATAATGTATTTCAACAATATAGTAGGTTCTAACCTAATACATCAAGGAGCAACTATTATCACCTAAATATCACTCACAAAGATATTTAGGTGATCACCAAAAAAATATCACCAGTGGATAAGTGGATAAGAAGGAAGCATAACAAATATACCCCATGGCTATTAAACTTCACCCCAAAAAGTGGTTTAAATTACTTTATAGTAGTGATTTCATGCACTTCCATAATTTTCTCTTTTCACTTTTGTGCAACTTGCACGACTTTTTCCTTCAAAATCCGCCAAAATCCGTCAAACACACAAAGACTATGCTTGACGGTGGAATTAATGTGGATAGGGATTGATCCTTGCCCACATTTATGAAGAGATCCTATAGTTAGATTGGCGTCGCTTTAATCCCATTCAAAATCGGTGTATTAAGACTTGGAACTAGTTTGCTTGAAGAGAGAAATCTACCTATAAATAAGAGGCCAAGGGAAGTGTTCACAAAAGAGGATATAAGAATTGTTATGATGTTGAGTTGTATGTTGAGACCATTGCTCTTAGACCCTTCCTAACAGTCCATAAATGCATGCTTGTCTGAGTTCCATCATTCAGAGAGCTAAGGCACTTCTTCACAACTATTAGTATATTAGTAAAGAGAGAGAGCCATCCAGGATCAAAGGACCTTCCCAAGGAGCGTGTTGGATCTCACTTGTATCCAACCATTCTC
Organism: Picea mariana; assembly: GCA_032191745.1. NCBI lineage: Eukaryota > Viridiplantae > Streptophyta > Pinopsida > Pinales > Pinaceae > Picea > Picea mariana. Next base: position 34,773 of record JASDQU010737189.1, on the reverse strand, counting down.
CCTAGGTGTTTTTAGATGCCCATCCAATAATAATAAATGACTATTATTGCTTCCCATTTTTTTATTGTTTCAATTTCACATTTGTAGTTTAGTTATCAGTTTGAATTGCAAGCAATCTCTATTGTTTTACATAAACTGCAATAATATTCTAATTCTTAGTATTCACTAATCAATTTCCTATTATATGATTCCACAACCTAGCTATAGAAAGGGGGATTTTACTCACCTCTATAAAAAAAAAAATCAACAAGAACAACAATGTTGCTTATAGTTGGATTTGAAATAGGAGGTATGTGGGTAGTTGGAGATTTACAATGGTTTATAGTTGTCTGAGTGCGTGAGAGAATGGGGTCACTAGCCGTTAATGACATGGTTTGAGGTGATTCAATGCACCAAACATCAGGGTGAGGAGCCATTAATTCACATGTATTTTTTGAAATCTTTGAAAAAATGCACATTTAAATGCTTAGATCTTTCAGATTGAAAGAAAATTAAAGTATTTCCTAATCCCTTTGAATGATCCTAATGTGAAATTGGGAGAAAATTGTAGTTCCTCCCCAAAGTTGCACATCCAAAGTGTATTTGAGAATGCAATTTCCAATTTCTATGGAAGAACTAATTCAAAAATTCTATTATTTTGCAATCAATTTACTATTCACTGCAATTGTGAGTTGATATAATATGAGTTCTATTTCAATAGCAATTATAATAAGCATGACTACATAGGATTATATGCATTCATAACTATCGAGGTCATAATTGTCTTTGCATTTTTATTTTCTTTCGTTTGGATCTATCATTTTCTTATATTTATCTTAATTTAATAATGCATGTTCTACTTATGTTTCAGTTGAATTTAATTATATAGTATTAGTCACTAGCATTTATGAGGATTTTTGTTAAATTAGTATTGATCCATTTTGAATTTAATTATATAGTATTAGTCATTCAAATTTATGAGGATTTTTGTTAAATTAATATTGATCCATTTTAAAGATAAATTCAATATGTTAGAGAATATGTTAGAGAGAGGAAACATATTTTTGGAGGCACGTATCTCAATATTTGAGATTTGTACAAATAATTTTAAATTGAAATTTTGGAATAGAACAATACAATTAACACTTGGATAAATGTGATTCCTATTGTGTTTATTTGTTGTTCCATTTTCAAGGTGGGTCAATTAGGAGTATAACAGTCTTGTAGTAAAATGATCATCTTTCTATCCAAAAAAATTATGACAAAAATTTGGCAAAAAATTTCAAACACAAGCATAGGTCCATTATGATCCAACTTTTGTGCATGGTGGAACTATGCCACTAGTGGTTTTGTATAGCTCTAAATCAATCCAAATCATTAAATATTCATTTAGAGTTTTGATCAATAGGAACATTAATTCCCTATATTTGATCTTAACAACAAAAGAGAAGTATTTTTTGAACACAATGCACCAAATCATTTTATAATATATTTTTATTGAAATCAATAAACGATATCGATCTTAATCATACATATAAATTAATCCACCATATTCACTGTGATTTTGTCAAGATAGATATCCATCATAATCATCTGAGATAAACACATAACATTACTCTCAAATTAATGCACCATTTTTGTTGTAAATAATTCAATGTACCTTATTACTTATCTTAATCCCATGCACAATAATGATGCAAACGATGCATCTCGATATTTATTATTTGATCATTTGTGAGGGAGTGAATTACTAAGTAGGCAAACTCTTTTCTTTTTTCTTTTTTCTTTTTTCTGGCAAATATTTGCATTGATCTACTCATTTTTTCAAAATTCTGACTAGATGGGTCGTCTTGAAATGTGTCAAAGCTCCTAAAGACAATTCCATGACCAAAAATCTCATCATTCAAGTGGATCTATAACTTCTAAAAAAAATCCTATAAAATTTAGAGAACATTTCAATGAAAAAGGAGGTTGAGTTTATCCACTAATTAACTTACTTCCATTTGCAAGCTCCATCAATTATACTAATACATATAGATGTATGTTACATCTTTATCGATACACTTTATCGAAGTAAGTTAATAAGTGGAAAAACTCAACTTTTTAGTTGAGTTCATTTTTTCATAGCAAGGGCAAAGTTCCACTACTTTGTTCAATGAGATTGCACTTTGTCATAAGAAAAGACATATACATATGTTAGAAATGGAGATGAGAAGAGCATAGAAAAAACATAGCCATGGTGGATTTGAACAATCTCATGGCTCACCTACTATACTTTCTTAGGAAGGTGGATGTCATGTACTTGTTGAGAAAGGGACGAGGAGGAATTAAGTTGAAAACACTCAAAAGTCATCATGTTTTGTTGCCTCGTTATGAGGTTGACATAATTCATTTGATGTGCTATCATCAAGGGCATCGTGCATATTTATGTTGGGAAGACGTGGCCACTAATGCATGCAACGACAACATGTTTATGACAATATTGGAATGGCTTTTGTTGGGGTCCTATAATTATAGGCAACTCGATTCTTCGACTGTTGATTTGGTGTTTCTCTTGTGATGACGAAGTCTGGCTTGGTTGATCCTGTTTCTTCCTTCCATTCTTTTCGCTCGATCCCCCATCACCTTGCTACATCCTTTGTCCACACTGCGCCCTCACTCCCTTGTCCTGTTGCCCCTTTAACTACCTCTCGCCCGTCACCCATCCATGAATAATCAGACTTAGGACGAACAAAAATAACAATAAAGTTAATTAGATTAAATAAGTAATGTTAGTATAGTTAGGATAGGTTAAATTAATTAATAAATAACTAGTTAATAATTAATTAATTATTAATTAAGTTAAAAATCTAAGTTAGTAATTAGGTTAGAATTTAATTAATTAAAAATAATACAAATAAAACAAATCATAAAACATTAAAAATAAAATTAAAAAGGATTAAAAATAAAATAATATTAAAGAAAAACATTAAAACAAATTAAAATTTAATAAATAAAGCATATAATATAATAAACAATATATATATAAAACAATATAAAACAAATAATATATAAAACAATATAAAACAAATAAAAAACATAAACAAAAACAAAACACAAATATAATAATTAACGTAAAACAAAACGTGAACAAACATGTGATAATATTAAAAACATAAAACAAATAACAAAAAAATTAAAAAACTAAAACAAACTATCCTAAGTCTACCCATCCTACCCATCCCCAACTTCCCACTCACATCAAACCCCACGTATACACTCATCACATCAAACAAAAAATCAACGAGTGAGAAATTTTTCGGACCCCCCCTCACCATCCGAACTTTAACGAGAGGGGGGGTCCAGAATAGTTGTTTCCCAATACCACCCTCCATACACATGTCATGAACCTATTCCAGCGGACCCCCCCCAAAAAAAAACCGCTTACCACCTCGGGGGGGTCCGGAATACCACCTGCCCGGAAATAAAACCACTTTTCTCTTTTTCGCCATTTTTTGCCTATTTCACTATGTCTTCTTTCAGAATGGATTATGGGAAAATGAAAATGGATTTTAAAAATACGAGAGAGGTTTTTTCTCAGCAAGGGATTAAGAACAAAAACCTCTCTCAGTTTTTGCAACGGTGCTACGAGCAGGGAGAATCGAATCCATCTTCGAGGCCCTTTTTTCCAGATTTTTCTTTTTCCGTTACAGTCCTGATTTTGCGGGAGCTGTTACGGCCAGCTGGGGACGAATTTGGTGAAACCAAAGGATTTTTTTGTATATAACATGCCCATATACAATAAACTCCTTCAGTTTTTTCCCAAGTGTCATTTTTGAAGAGAAACAGACGTCTGTTCGGACCCCTTTTTCGCAGAAAACCGGTCCGTCTTTCATGGCAGGCAGTTCCAGAGTTTAGGGGATTCATGGCTATTTTTGGCCGAGGCAGTTAAAATCAACTGAGAAAATTGTTGGGGGATCTCCCCTATTTATTCAGAGATGATTTTTGATGTAAATGTTGTTGATTTCACGCCCAGGCAGGCTGGGAGCACTGTAACTTCTATCAGAGATTTTCAAGAAATATAAAGAAACGTTTCACAGGATTCTTCTATGTTAGCTATTGGTGAATTTTTCCCTCGTTGTTGAATGTGTATCTGCCTTTGTTATCGTTGTGTTGTATGTCTGATATTTTAAAAGGAGTTAAAGTGACAGGATTTATCTGTGCATACCCTGTTTTCTGACTTTTAAAAAATCTAGATGTTTGTCTTCTAATGTTGTGGTGAAGAAATTCTTAAATGCTTCTTTACTATGATTGATAATCTCACATTTTCTGCTAATCCATCACTTATTCCCAAAGAATCCAATAGTTTCATTATCTCACCCTGTAAAAAGACTTCTTATAAACTGTTATCTGATCTCTATCTTTGTGAATAGACCCCATAGCCCAATGGTCTTCTTTTGTTGTCTCAACCAGAAAACCCTAAGAACATAACCCTATTCTGCATAGCTAGCCTATATTCTTTTCAAACAAAGCTATATCAAACAGAGAGATCCCTCTCTGAGTCTTGGAGGGCTAGATCCAAGACTCGAAGTGGTTTTGATGTTGCCTCTGTGACTGCCTCTTCATCCTTGGGAAAATTACAGAGTGCTAACAGAATGGCGGCCATACTGGGGACTCTCCCCAGTAGTACACTTCAAGCTCTAGATATGATCACTGATGGTGGACAATGACCGGACACCAGAAAGGCTAAGATCATTCACCTGGCGAATCCAAATC
>JASDQU010737188.1:32257-55688 GCA_032191745.1 Picea mariana | reverse complement strand
AAATAGTCATTGGAAAGCTAACAAAATTCTTCACAAGTTTTGTTTTTACTGTAAAGTGAAATTCTAAATAAAAAAAATACTTTTGTATGCCGGAAGTTGAAGAAATTGTGAAAATACAGTTTTTTTTGTCATAAAACAAGCAAAAGTGTAACCCACCTTCATGATTTTACCCATACTAGTTTTATCATCTAAACCATATCGAATGACAGGTTGTCAAACAATAGGAAAATTCATGAAATCAAAAAATAAGAGAAGAAAACTAAGTAACAAAAAAAAAAACTACCAGAGAGATATGAATAAATTTTCCCAGTATGGCTATCAAATAAATGTTGATGAAAAGGAATGAATTTCCTTATACCAACATTTTTGAATCTTGTTGAGCTAAAGAAAGATAAGCAAGATTATTGCCCTATGTTTATAGCCTTTACAAAAATATCAATTAGTACTCAAGTAATATAAACTTAAGCATAATGATGTTTGTTATGTTGTGTTTTGACAAAAGAAACAAAGAAATCTTTTCAATAAAAATTTATAACAAATTTGATGAAATATGGAATAAAATAAAATATGAAATAAATATTACACATGAAGTCCAAAATGAGTCCCGAAACCATCAATGATTTTATTAATTCAATTTTGAATTACAACCAAAAAAATTATTTCATACTCTAGAATGGGTAAGGACCAAAATAAGACTTAGAAGTCAGAGGTGGAATATTACATCACACAAAGATGACTGGTGTCTTCTAAGTAAAACCAAGACTGAGAAACACATGATTAAAAATCCACAGTATGTCACTATCTTGACTCTGCAAAAAAAATCCTAATTAGCACTAAAAAATAATCAAGAAATCCAACAAGAATTAATACACTATAAAAAATGAATGATCAACCTTCTGAAGCATGTCAACAATCTATGCTTCTTTGTATTTCTTATTTCCACCTTCATAACACCCTGCTATAAAGAAGAAGATTCCAGCCTTTAAGTGATAAATGACTAAAGTAGCAATATAATCTCACTTTATAACAAGATAAAACTTTATAAAATATTGTGCTTCTATTCTTTCCTTTTTCTTGTCCCCCAAGACCTTATTTTATTCTCCAAAAGTAGTTTTGGGTAGTTCCAACTACTTTTAGTTAAGTTACTTAAGTAACTTTTAGTTAGATAGGGACAACTCATAAATAAATATTAATAAATAATGATAAGGGTATAAAAACTATTAACTAATAGGTGGGGACCCCCTATGGATCCTTATTTTCATAACCTTGTTCCTCCATATATAAATATGCATCACATGTCCTTCACAATTTCATAACATATAGATATTGAATCATCCCACAATAAGTATTCCAAAGAACACTCGTGGCTCCAAAATATTGAATATGTGTGTGTGCTAAAAAATAATAAGTCATTATGATGTCCAAAAATAAGTGAGGTATGTCCCAACAGTCAAATCAAAATAAACATGACAAAATAAACATAATTTTTATCTAAGGAAATTTTCCTCTATCCACTATCTTTAGAATCTACCACTTTGAGCACCTATAAATATTCCTTGATATGCATTTTACCATTAATTGATGAATTCTCTAGGTGCGTGTCTCCAAAATGGATATGTGTATCTTCACATATAGGGTGTTGGGAATGGGATGTGACCAAGTGTGAGGATGTCTGAGATTGATTAGACTCAGTGGAAATTTCCATCTTTTTTCCTTTACTAGGTTCAGGTTCTTGAGAAATGGACTCAAGTATTTTCAAGGGATGAGCTAAATGAGCTTTCAATTTCAATGATGCAATGTGTTGATTTTGTTTCTTAAGAGGAGGATATAATGACAAAGACAGTGTGGAACATCTATCAAGCTAAGTTTAGGGAGGATGTACAACATCATTCCACCCATCATTTACTAGAACTTCTGGTTCCAAGGATACATCTGGTTGCACTGGTATCTTGAAAATGCTAGGATGAGGATGCAATGGTGGTCTCTTAGGTGAAGGAGGAGGTCAGAAGGCTCTTTTCCTAACTAGGTTCAAGAAAAGCATCTGCAAAATTTGGTTGAGCTCTTAAGAGTCTGCTTCAAAGTGAATGGAGAATCGTAACCTCTTATTTCCTCTTTCCCAAAAAATCATTTCACCTCTTTTCTCTATTTCCTATACATTTATTTTCTCCCTCTACTGAAAAATTGCATCTATAACCATGATAATCCAATTAGCATAAGTATAAAGTGATAGTAATATAAAACATCTAATACAATTTTTCTAAATGATTAGATTGGCTCCGATCTGAAACAACCATAAAACATAAATGGGAAATGAAAAGGGATAAAGTGAATCAGGGACAAAATCATAATATGCATCAACCATATCCAATATACAAGTTTGCAATCCATGAATGTTTGACTATTATCCAAAGAAGTCTACCCATCTTTCATTCAAGATTCCATAACAAATATTTTCCAACTAATAAAATTGTATATCTTGTTTTGTGCTTTACCATGTTGAACATATCCAAAAATTCTCTTTCATCATATAAGCAGGACTAAATTGGAGAAAGGGAATAAATGACAGCGACTTAAGGGAATACTTTTATGAAAAGTGAGATTGATGAAGGAAAATGAACTTATATGAAAATTGCATTCCATTTTTCATAAAATCTAACATGATGCCATTATAATATTTTGATTTCCTTTGTTCTAGTTCAACATTGTATAATTATTCCCAAGCTATAACCAATCGAACATAACTGAAATAACATAAATTATTCCTTTTAAATTATATAGACAGGGAATTGATGAGAACAAAAAATCAATGAGTGGGATTTGAGGAATAATTTATGAAAAATGAAAATGATGAGGGGAAATAGAGCTTATATAATTCTCCTTTCGTTTTCATCACCCTTTATCAAACATGAACCATAAACTATAGTCATTTCATAACCTGGTCATGTAATCATATGAATAAATACAACTGAAAGAAATATCTAGTTTACTTTTCCATATCATTCCCACAATACTTCATATAAACCATAATAATAACAAAGAAGACCAATCATATCATTTTTATTTCTTGAAGGAAAACACAATCAAAACCATTAAAAAACTATGGATATGTCCAAGCAAGCCACTACCTATTATATAGCGCAAAGGGAATCATGGTTTGAATATTTTATTTGTTTGGTAAGGCTTTTGAAACCAACAATTGGAATGTATCCACTAACATGTAAAACTACTTCGAAAAAATGTTGTAGAGTGTTAGCACATGTAAATTTTCACATGAAAATTTGTGATTTGGGAAAAATTCAGTTTTTGGATGAAACAACAGAGAATTAAACTACCTGAGCTTGATTGACTCATTTTTTCTATTTTGAACTTTTTTAGAAATTTGCATGCATCAAAACCCTAATTTTAAAATTCCTTAGATATTTGAAGATTGCATGCATGTGCACAATTCTTTTTTATCAAAAGATGGACTATTATAGGTGATTATATCATATTTATAACCATACATATGATGGAGTGTTTTTCTCTTGAGAGATGAACTGTAAATGCCAAATTTGCAGTTGAGCAACAACCTTGCTGTGCAACTGTGACAATCTTGTTTTTTGAACAACAAGACATGTTTTTTTTCCATATTCAAATCAAAGAATAATCATAGGGATAATAAGGATACCTTCATGGAGAATGAAACACATTCAACAATGTATTAGCCTAAAGTGATATGAGGTCCTTTGTTGCAGTTTGGCATATTAGGGTTTTGAGATTTTAAAGAGGCAAGTGTCATCATGAAGGAGGAACAAATATTTTTAGGGAACTCACTCATAATTATGAGGCCATAATCACCATCATCCTTCATCATATATCATGTTAATACAAATAAAATGGAAAAAGTGCAAAAAAGAACCTATGTTGTGCAACTTACTACGTAATTGTAAAATCATCCACCTATACATTTAATGACTATTGAGGAAGGTTTTATTTGGTTTTTGGGTTCAAATTAAGTTAAATTTTTATGCTGAATACTTTCAACATCAATCCCACCAATATTCCTTTCTAAAATCGTCAATTTCAACCATGTTGTGCACGGGCTGCAAGGTACACTGTGCAAATGACTGTTTTAGTGGTCAACTTCAAGATCTATTTTTGAACAACTGTAGAGGATTTTTGAAAAACCCAAAGAGGTGTTTGTCAATAATGGACCTAATAAAAAAAACCTCTCTCATATTTGCAACATGTTTCATATTTTGGGAGAGTTGAATGAATATTTACAACCAATTTTTCCATATTTAAGCAATTAATGATTTCCTGTTTTAGTCATCATCTTTGGGCGTAGATTCCAAGAAGATGGAGAGGAATTTTTGAAAAACCAGAGATCTTTTTGTCAATAACAAACCTAGTAAAAAAAAATCTTTCAGTTTTTTCACAACTATCATGGTTTGGAATATATGCAATGTCTTTGAAGCCTATTTTCCAGAATTTCTCCAAGCTAGATTTCATGTAGGTTACTGTTGTGCAACAAGCTTGTTGCACAACTGTGACAGAGCATCCAAAGGGTGTCCAGATCAGCATGGACAGGTCAACATAGGTGCCAAGTCATATTCAATGAGAATAAAGGTAAAATATCACCATATTAGGGATTCAAACATCTTTTTTATCAAGTGGTTATGATGTAATTAATGATTCAAAGTGGACTCCTTCCTTTTAGCAAATTAGTTTAGATATTGTTGCCAAATATTTTGAAAATGTACCTTAATTTAGATAGGAAGTTTAATTAAAACTTAGGAGGATAGGAGGAGACTTTTTGCATATATTTTATGGAGCTACATCAACTCAAAGGGGTGGAGTGTGTGAGGATAAGTTAATGTGTGGATTGCAAACTATTTTCCGAGACTAATGCAAACTGTTGAACCATAAGTACCTAGAACTTGTCATCAGAGGTTCATTTGATTATTTCTCATTTATCCTTATGATCCAACTATGCATGGTTTTCCATTGTCTTAATCAATTTATGTTTTATGTTTTCTTCTATATGTTAAAGTGAAATACATGTGTATGAACTCATCTAAATCTAATTCTTTAGGAATGTATTTTCCTTCTCATTTTCTACTATAATATCCTTGGGATTCATCTCTGATAAATGCTCTGAGGGATTAGTGTTTCATATTTAAATTTTCCACTACAACGAAATTTAATTGGTATAAAGGAGTGTTTTCTACCTTGCCTCTGATAATAAATTTTCCAATTAACCAGTGTTCAATCCTTTGTTAGTCTTTGATCCTATGATTCCATTCCCCAATGGATCTTTAATCTGATCTACCACCAACTCATTAAATTCATTTCAAAATTAGATATCTAGCCTTTGAGCATAAATCCAAATCATTCCTTTTAGTGAATGACTTGAAAGAGAAAGCCCTCTCTGAAACTGGAAGGGATATATTTTAGTTTCCAAGTAGGTTTGTGGTTACCTCTGTGACTTTCCTCCACAACCAAGGAAAACTATGGAGTGATAAAATTTTGGTGCCACTACCAAGGTGAAAAGGTGAAATATTCCCTGGGATAAACAAAAAGGTTTAGATCTGAGTATTGATGGTGAAAAATAGTTAGACACATAAATGATGTACATAATTTCCTTGGTGACTCCATTTTCAAGAATCTAGAGTTCAGAATTTTCATTGAGACTCCACTATCCAAAGACTCAGTAGCCTAAATACTTTCACAGAGACTCCACTGCTTCAATATGGATCACATATATGCAAGGTATGCTCCAATGAATCACTCTCACATTATTATTTTTCCAAATTGGATGTCTTGCATAGATTGGCAAAACTATATGCCTATATTCAAAGATGGAAAAGGAGACAATGCTATTATTCACTTGATTAGATTTCATTTGCATGTGAATAAGCTAAGGGTTCAATTTCATGAATATTGTTTGATGAATATTTTCGTGGCCACCTTGGAGGGAAATGCACAATTATGGTATGAAATCTTTCCAACTGCTTGTTTGTATTCTCTTAGATATTTTCATACAATATTTTATGAGAGATATAAAGAACATCATCATTTCTTGTTGTTGGTCAAAGACTCTTGCACACATTTTGAAAAATTTATTGAGCATTTGGAAAAAATTTATGATGACGAAGAATTTATGGATGATGAAATACTAGAGGATTTGAATGAAAATCCTTTTCAACATCATGAGTAGAAATTAGAGGCCAACAGTCATGTTCAATAAATTTCCCAACAGACAGTAACTTTTCCTTTGGCTGAAAATGAAGCTAATTGTGTTCTTAATGTTGAAAATCATGTAGCTTCCCCTGTTGATAATGAACAGGAACATGTAGAGTTTCAGGAAAATACCCAGAAAACGCTAGTTTCTCACTTGGTTGTAGATGAAATAAGACAATATACTATTGAAAGTCATGTTCCTTCACCCAAATTTGATGATAGTTTTCAACACACTTGCTATCTTTTTTGTGGCCAATTTAGTGATGCGAGTAGTCAATTATTTTTTTTTGCTCTTCATTCATTTTATGACTTAGTCATTGAAGGAAAAAAAAAGGTTATCTCAGATCCTTTTGAAGGCCAGGATGATATTTCTGTTGAATTGGATGAAGGGTCCTCTTTAGACAGCCATGTTGCACACAATATGGATGTTACATTTAATAAGCTTCAAGAACATTCCAAGTCTTTCCCTATTGTGAATGGTGAAGATGATAAACAAACTCTTGTTGTTCATTTTTGGAGAGATCTTGAAACTAAATACTCACAACATGAAAAACCAACATCTAGGGATGAAGCTTGTATCTTTCCTTTTTATCATCAACAAGAAGGACATGTTCGTGTTCTTTGGAACCTTATGGCAGTTTTGTTGGAATCATTAGGGGAAGTGACTTTTTTAGAGTTCATAAATTTTGTAGGTGTATTTAAATTTCATATTGAGTTGCAATATTTATATATTTCCCTTCTTTTGGAAGATGAATGTAAGTTTCAGTCAAGCAGTCATTTTCTTGATTGGCTACATTGGAAATATAATTTCACTTAATTTGGCAATTTCATTTGCAAAATTACAGTAGGTTGGTTTGTACATAAATAAGCTCAGAGGTCTGAGAAAGATTTCATCTTTCCATTTTAGTTTGCAATGTTTTTCATTTTTAAGTTTTATCAGTGTGTAGTAGCTTCAATTTGGATTGTAACTCACATTTTGCAGGTTGAAGGTCTTAGAAAAGTAGGTAGAAACACAATGGACAAGGCTACTAGTCTACGGTGTTCTTTTTCACATCAGGGGGAGGATGCCATCCCCATTGGAGTTAATGTTAGCACATGAAAATTTGTAATTTGGGAAAACTTGATTTACGGGCTGAACAAACAGAGAATTAAACCATTGGAGCTTGATTGACTCTTTTTTTCTATTTTGACCTTTTTTGGAAAGTTGCATGCATCAAAACCCTAATTTTTTAAAATGCCTTAGATATTTGAAGATTGCATGCATGTGCCTAGTGATTTTGATCCAAGTATGGAATATTGTAAATGATGATATCATATTTATACCCATACACTTGTTGGAGTTGTTTTTTCTTGAGAGATGAACTGTAAATGAAAAAATTGTAGTTGCACAACAACCTTGTTGCGCAACTATGACAATCTTGTTTTTTGAGAAGCAAGAAGCGGTTTTTTGCTAGCTTCAAATCAAATCCTAATCATAGGTATAATAAGAAGATGAACAATGAGAATGCAAAAAATTCAAGAGTGTATTAGCCTGAAGTGATAAGAGTTCATTTCTTGCATTTTGGCATATTAGGGTTTTGAGGTTTTAAAGAGGAAAGTTTCAACATGAAGGAGGAAAAAATATGTTTAGGGAACTCACTCATAATTATCAGGCCACAATCACCATCATACTTTATCATCTATCAGACAAAGACAAAGAAAATGGAAAAAGTGAAAAAAAAAACCCTTTGTTGCGCAATTGTCAAATCATCCACCTGTGCATTTAATGATTATTGAGGAAGGTTTATTTGTTTTTTTGGTTAACAGTAAGTTCATTTTTTATTATAAATACTTTCAACATCAATATCGACCAATATTCCCTTCCAAAACCCTCAATTTCAACCAAGTTGCACATGGGCTATAGGGCACGCTGCACAAATGACTATTTTAGTGGTCAACTTCAAAATCGCTTTCTGAACAACTGGAGAGAAGTTGTGAAAACCCAAGAGAGGTTTTTGTCCATAATGGACTTGCTAACAAAAAAATCTCTCATATTTTCAACATGTATCATATTTTGGGAAATTTCAATGAACCTTTACAACCCATTTTTCCATATTTAAGGATTTAATGATTTCCTGTTAGTCATCATCTGTGGGAGACTATTATGAGATGTTGGAGAGGATTTTTTAAAAAAATAAAGAGGTTTTTTTCAATAGTAGACCCAGTAACCAAAAACTCTCTCAATATTTTCACAAATATCATTGTTTGGAATATATGCAATGATATTTGAGGCCTATTTTCTAGAATTTCACCAAGCCAGATTTCTTGTAGGTTACTATTGTGCAACAATCTTGCTACACAACTGTGACAGAACATCCAAAGGGTGTCCAATCAGTATAGACATGTCAGAATAGGTGCCAAGTCATATTTAATGAGCACCAAGGTAAAGTGTTGGAAGATTGGTTGTTGGCATTGATTTCAACCCTAGTCATTGGTTTTGGACTCCAAGATTGATGAAGGTATTTGGACATGAAGGACAATGCACATGAAAATACAACACCCATGGATGGATAATATACATCATGTTGTTTATGGTGGTAGGTGACACATCACATGGATCCTCATGGTTGAGGAGAAATGAATTTTCAAAGATGACAAAGTGAACTGAAGAAAGAAGTACAGGTCGGCCCTGAAGATAATTAAATAAAAGAACTACAAAATAACAAAGACTTGTTGGATTACTAAAAGGGGGAGTGAATGAGTAATAGAGAAATAAAATCCTTTTTAACCATATAATACAAGTGCTACATCAATGTAGCATTATCATCCAATAACTATAGAGTAAATGAGCAATGAATAAATGAAATATCATAGACATACACAGTACACCAGTGTTTTACGTGGAAACCCAAAGAGGAAGAAAACCACAGAATGATTTTTATTATATGTCTTGAATAATTACATTCATTGGAAGGACCAACTTCATTTGTTTTCAAGATGCAACTGGAAGGAGGCTCCAACCTGCTAGTTTCTCAAGATACAACCTAAGGGAAGCTCCAACTCCCCAATTATTTGGCTGCAACCAAAAGGAGGCTATAACCCCCTAAGTTCTCCGGCTAAAACTGGAAGGTGGATACAACCACCTGTTCTTGCACAGTCCAACGACCATGACGTATATGTATAATTATGGAACCACGGTCACACTATCACTATGATATATACCGCTATACAACTGTATCAACTTGTACGACTGACCTGTATCCAACTTGTACAACTTCCTTGTAATCAATCTGTACCTGAGTTGAACATGTATCAACAAAAATACAACAAGTACGTGACATGTAGTGTTGTAGCATGAGTATGTGTGCACCCTATCTATTATACAACCCGTGTATGTACGTGACCAAACTATTATGCAACCTGCATATGCCATCTGAGAACTAGGGTTTCCTTTCTCTTGAAAACTTCTGACCCTCTGTAACTTCTTTCACATAGATCTATAACCTGTCACTATATCTAGATTGTAACTATACCCAGTGCATGCATCCTCATATATGACCTTTACCCAAATCATATATATCTCTCTCTAGTCATGTACCATATAGGTTTGTGTAATAATGAACACGTATAATAACCCTCACATTATATAGTCATCAAACCCTTTCTGACATTCAGCCTCTCAATACATCAACCACTTCACAAATACAAGATCTCAACCATGTACAAAAAAAACCCTTAGCCATGTGCCAAGAGATACAATATGTGACTCAACAAGAAGTATCAATGATAAATATACTAGCATTGTATGTCTACAGATTTGACTTATGTAGAAGATCCCATGAAGCCACTAGTCTCTCTAGGGAGAATCCTCAAATCTCCATAACCATTTCTCATGCATACATCAAAATCCAACTATTCATAGAAATAAGACATACCTTTTGAATCAACGGATATATATGATGTATCTAAGCACTGTAGACCTTCCAGGTAGCTTGATCTCAGAATTTAGAACCTCTGCAACTTCATCTTCTCAAGTTTCATGGCTTTACAAACATGTATGCACCCTTTACATAGCCATCTCGCATACGCCTCAATATGTATGCACCCTATACACATCCAGCCCGCGTACACCTTAGAAAATATGATTTTTTGTATTCACTGTAATTCCGAGAATTTCACCGTTGACCCTTCGTACTACCTCAGACTTTCACAACTTCAGATGTATCAATGATTACTTGCAATAAGCCTCACACAACAAAAGATATTCAATGTTTTTAAGTGTGATTTAATGAGAGAGCCTCGCCTCTTATTTATACTTTCATGTAGCATTACACTTTCCCTATTTTATGGAGTTCTTCATTTAAAATAATTTATTTTGCAAATACTTTTACTTTTAGGGGATTCTATATGACTCATGAGGGTTCTCCCAATTCATATGGCCATAAATCTCTAACCGTGAGGAGTTATGTGGCGTTCCACATACCACTGGAAATGGAATGACAAGAAATATCCATATGGGATAGTTTCACTGACAAAATCAATGCTCTTAATCTCATTATTCCACAATTAAGCATGGGTTCTCTACCATAATTATAGGATAACTCAATCTACAAAGTGTCTTCCCATGAGGGATTTCACCATAAGGAGACCACTTTGGAGTTCATCTATTTGTAGTTCTTATAAACCATGAAAAGACAATAATTAGTAATATTTACATAAAAAAATCTTGGGTCCATTACCCAAACCTTTGTGGTACCAGACTTTCTTCAAGGGTTGACATCAATGAAAACCAAACTTAATAAAAAATATTCCCCTTTGGTATTGATGGAAACACTCTGATGCAATACTAAAATCATATCATGTGGTACTGAATTCATATCACTCATGCTCCCCCTGGAACCATGCCTTTGTCCTTTTCATCTCTATGACCAATGCTCCCCCTGGAGCCATGCCTCTTTCCTCTGCATCTGATAAATATTTCCCCTTTTGTCATCAATGTCAAAGGTATATTTCCATCCAGGGCTACTCCTCCTAACTGAATTATCCTCTTTATGGTGCTTCCTCATGTACATCTAAGACATATAAGATAAGAATTCAAAATAATTCATTTTGGACTAGAAATAACTCCGAGTCTCTGGAGAAGATACTTAAAGGCTTCCCGTGGAAGTGGTTTTGTAAATATGTCTACCACTTGTTCTTTTGTGCCCACATACTCAACTCTAATGTTCTTTTCTGCAACCTTTTCCCATAGAAAGTGATAATTTATTGGAATGTTATTTGTCTTGGAGTTCATTATTGGGTTCTTTGAGATATCAATGGTGCCTGTATTATCACAATAGATTGGAATGGGCTCATCATACTCAACCTATATATATGTCAGAGTTTGTTTCATCCAAAGAACCTGTGTACAACATGTTGTTGTTGCAATAAATTGTGCCTCGGTTATAGATAAAGATATTGATGATTGTTTCCTGCTTAGCCATGATACTAAAAACTGACCCAAGTAGAACGCTACTCCACTAGTGATTCATTGGTCATCAATAGAACCTGACCAATCTACATCTATGTAGGCAATAAGTGATAGATCCTTTCCTTTTTGATACCATAATCCAAAATCTTTTGTTCCTTTTAGATATCTGAAAATCCTCTTCACTTCTAATACATGTGATTCCTTTGGTGATGCTTGAAATCATGCCACCTATCCAACTTCCTACATTGCATCTAGTCTGGATGCTTTCAGATATAGTAGGCTACTAATCATTGACCTGTATTTCCTCTGATCTGTAGACTTTGAATCATCATCGTTTCTCAACTTGCAACTGGTTTGCATGGGAGTGATAACTGGTTTTCAATCTTCCATTCCAAACCTCTTTAGTATTTCTATGATATACTTGGTTTGAGAAATAAAAAATCCTTGGTTTCCTTGACGTATCTGAAGTCCCAGAAAGAAGGACATTTCTCCAAGTAATGAAATTTCAAATTAATTCTGCATATCATTTTCAAATTTCTGTCTTAACCTGTCATCATCACTCCCAAAAATAATATCATTAACATAAACTTCAATTAATAAAATATTAACTTGACTTACCTTGATGTAGAGGCTGTTGTCTGCACTTCCTTTTCTGAACCCTGCCTGCTATATATATTTATCCACTCTAGAGTACCCTACTCTAGGAACCTATTTTAGACCATATAAGGCCTTATTTAACTTACACACATAATTTGCATTCTCTGATAACTGAAATCCCTCTGATTGTTCAATGTAGACTTCTTCTTCAAGTTCTCCAATCAGAAAAGTTGATTTTACATCCATATGATACACTTTAATATTTTTGGAGCATGCATAAGCTAAAAGCAACCAAATTGCTTCCATTCTGGCAACTAGGGAAAATGTCTCTTCAAAGTCAATTCCGTCAACCTGTGCATATATTTTACATACCAATCTAGATTTATTCCTTGTAAACAATCCATCTTCATTCAATTTATTCGCGTATACCCACTTTGTGCCGATCACATTCTTATCCTTTGGTATTGGAACCAATTCCCAAGTGTGATTTTTCTTTATTTGATCCAATTCTTCATCCATGGACTTGTTCCAAAATCCATCCTTGCTAGCCTCTTCAAAATAGGTTGGTTCAATCATATATGTGAGTGTTAGGTGCGTTTGTTCTAGTGAACAGATTCTTCTTCTAGTCTCAACTCCTGCATCTTTGTTTCTGATAATCTGATCCGAAGGATGATTCTTCTGTACTCATCTGCTAGGTGTTTTTGGAGTCACTTGTTGAACTTTCCCTTCTGTTTATGTCAGATCATCTTCGTCTTCCCCTTCTTTTTCATCTTTTGTTTCTTCTTCATAAAGTTGTTCCATTGATTCATTTTATTCATCCTTTAATTCTTGTTTATCTATTTCACCAATTGTTATGTTGATGCTTTCCACCACTTTGTTCAATATCAAGTTGTAACACTTGTATGCTTTTCTTATACTTGAGTAACCAAAAAGTACTCCTTTTTCCACACAAGAGTCAAACTTTCCCATTCTTCCATCTTCTCTTTTGATGTAGCATTTTCTTCCAAAAACTCTGAAGTGCTTAACATTTGTTGGTCTTCCTTTCCATGGGTCGTAGGGAGTTTTGTCATTGTTGTTTCTGAGCATTACTCTGTTTTGAATGTGAACTATGGTATTCATTGCATGTGTCCACAAAATATCTGTCAATTTGGAGTCCATTAGCATTGTTCGATCCATTTCTTGTATTGTCATGTTCTTTCTTTCAACAACTCCATTCTGTTGAGGTGTCCTAGAAATGAATAATTTCCTTTTTATTCCATGAATTTTGTAGTAATCTATAAATTCCTTTGAAGTGAACTCTCCTCCATTATCATATCTCAATCATTTGATTTTTGAATCCATTTCATTTTCAACCATTTCCTTGTAGATCTTGAAGTTTTTAAAAGCTTCTGACTTATTCTTGAGAAAGCAAACTGCGGTCATTCTTCTATAATCACCAGCTAATAACATAAAATATCTCTCACCTTTTAAGCCCTTTGTTGTAGTTGTTCCAACTAGATCAGTATGCACAATTTCCAGTGGTCTCGTATTTGAATATTCCTTTGATTTGAACCTGGCCTTTTTTTCTTTCATTGTTGACAATGCTTGCATAAACTGTTGGTTTGTTTCGTGATCTGGGGCATTGCTCTGACTGCTTCTCTTTTACTGACTTTGACAAGGTTATAAAAATGTATGTGACCCATTCTTCTATGCCATAGCCAACTTCATCCTCCTTTCCTAGACAACACTTTTCATTTCCAATTTCACTTAACACATATATGTTGCTTGAAATTCTTACAGCTGTAACAATCAATTTTTTTGAACCTTCTTTTCTGATCTCACACTTTTGTGAATCAAAGGTAAATTTATGACATTGGTCACATATTTGACTCACACTTAGAATATTATGTTTCATATCTTCTACTAGTAGAACATTTTATGCCTTTGTATTCTTGTTCCCAATTCTGACTATGCCTATTCCAATGATTTTGGCTAAATAATTATTTTTGAAGGATATTGATCCATCTCTTTCCTTTCGTAATGTAAGAAACTTCTCTGTATCACCTTTAATGTGTTTTGAACACCCACTGTCGACATACCAACCATGTTTATTCTACTTATATTGTAGAGAAAGTGTGCATTCTTGATTGCTATACTGATTCTTCTTTCTTATCAACAGGGATGATTTTAAGGATGGAAATTTATTTTAAAATGTAGAAACCTTGGCGAACCTTACTGATCCTTCATATGCCAACTATAAATGATTGGCAATATTTTTGTAAAAATATTCAAATTTCTAAGGATTTTATATAGTTTTCATAAAATTTTGGCGATTTTTAAGGTAAAATATTTTTATCCTATAGAATTTGGGTGAATCACTTTTAAAATAACGAATCTCGTTTTTGGAAAAACCATGGAAAATTAGCCCATGACCAAAATTTAGCCCCTAAAATCATCCTTTATTATCAATGTAATTTTTTTATGTTCATGTATGTGACTATTGTTATTCTGTTGCAGTTCTCTAGAAGGGACTGTCATTCTACAACATTTGGCCATGTGTCCAAAATTTTTACATTTGTAATATTCCACTTCATTGCTCAAAGATTCAAACTTGTTGTAAATTCTTCTCTGTGTTTCACTAGGCCTTCTTGGATAACCCCTTTGTGTATAATTTTCAAAGTTTTTGTGCTCCTGTTGTTAGCTCTGCAATTCACAACTTTATGTCCCAAATTATTACATTCATAACATAAACAAAAAAAGATAGTTTGATACCTGAGAGTTGAATATATTTTAAAAGGAGGTACTCTTATGAATTCTTCTTCTTCCTAAGGCTTATCTGTTGGTTTTTGATTGTGAAATCTGAATCTTCTCGGTGGAGGAGTGTCCCTGCAATATTCCTTGTAGATCTTCCTATCCCACTTGATTGTTTCTGCATAGATTTTTGGATATGTTTCTTTCTTTATTGTTTTGGAGCTTGATCCTTTTTCTGTTTGATTGTATCCAAGTCCCGACTTGTCATGATGATATTTTTGACTGTTGATAATGTTATCCAAAAATTTTGAGTTGTTTTTCATATTTTTCTTTTGAATATCCTTTCTTATTGTGACAATATCTGCTTCCAATTTTCCAATGATCTTGTCTTTTTCTTCTAGATGTTCTTTGAGTGCTTCATCAATTCTTTTATCTTCTTCTATTTGAACCTTCAAATTTGTGATCATTTGTTCTAGCTCTTGAGTGTCTTCTTTCTTGTCTAGTTTTGCTTGTAGTTTCTTTCTTTTCTTCTTTTCTCTTCTGATAGTTTCTATGGAACACATTAATTCCTCTCGGTAGTCAACTTCCACCTCTTCAATTTCTTCTTTGACTTCTTCATATTATTCTTCGGCTTCTTCATATTCTTCTTTGGAGTATTATTTATCAGATTCTTCTACTGCCATGAATAAAACTCTTTCTACCTCACTGTCACCGACTTCATCTTCAACTGATGATGAGATGTCTTCTTTGGTGTATAATCTTTTCTTGAAGACTTTCTTTGTGGTTGTTTTGCCTTTATATGTTTGTTTTCCTTTTGAGTAAACTTCATCATTTATCTTTTTATTATGAGGACATTTTTTAGAAAAATGACCAATACCATAAAAATTAAAACAAATTAAAGGAAGCTTACCTCTATACCTATCATCGGTTCCCTTGTTTAGTCTTTTGACAAAGTTGGCCACTTCTTCATCATCTTCTGAGACGTCACTGTTGTTGCTATGTTCTTCTTTTTTCTTTCCCCTTTTCTTTGAACTTTTGGATGCTTCTTTTATATCTGGATTTTCTTGTTCAGTTTTCATTTCATATGTTGTGAAGATTCCATGTAATTCGTCCATGGTTATTGAATTTAGATCTGATCTTTCTTCTAGTGATGATATCTCAGGGTCAAATCTCATAGGAAGATATCTTAATAGTTTTTGAACAATTACATATTATTTGATTTCTTCTCCCAATCCTTTGATTTCATTTACTATTTCATCAACTCATTAAAAGTAATCTTCAATATTATCATCTTCCTTCATCGTAAGTTGTTCAAAATTACCTTTGCAAGTTTGAAGATTTGTTTCTTTGACTTTTGATTCTCCTTCATAAATATTTTGAAATTAGTCCCAAATATGTTTAGAAGATTTATAATGTTCAACTTTGGTGAATATTGTTTCACTAAGACCATTCATAAGTGCATTTTTGAATTTAGAATTATTCTGACCAAGTTTCACTGCTTTGTCATTTGTTGGTGGAACTGTTGGTGATGTGTATCCATCTACAATTGATTGCCAAATTTCAAATCCATGTTCCTGTATATATGTTTTCATCCTTATGCTCCAAAATGCACACTTTTGTCCATTAAACTGTGGTATTCCATTTTTATACAAGTTGTTTCTCTCTATGATCTACCTTACAGTGGTTAAATTGATTTCTGAAGGAACCTGCTATGATACCAATTGTTGGATTACTGAGAGGGGGGGTGAATCATTAATAGAGAAATAAAATCCTTTTTAACCATATAATCCAAGTGTTATATCAATGTATCATTATCATCCAATAACTGCAGAGTAAATAAGAAATGAACAAATGAACAATCATACACATACATAATACACCAGTGTTTTACGTGGAAACCCAAAGTGGGAGAAAACCACATAATTATTTTTATTATATGTCTTGAAGAATTACATTCATTGGAAGAACCCACTTCCTTTTTTTTCCAGCTACAACTAGAAAGAGTCTCCAACCCCCTAGTTTCTCAGGCTACAATCTGAGGGAAGCTCCAAATCCCTAATTCTCTAGCTAGAACCAAAAGGAGGCTACAACCCCCTAAGTTATCTAGCTACAACTGAAAGGTGGCTACAACCACCTGTCCTTTCCCCATCCAACTACCCTGACATATAAGTAGAATGATGGAACCATTGTCACACTATCACTGTGAGATATACCATTGTACAACTATATGAAACTGTACCACTGACCTGTATCCAACCTGTACAACTGCCTTGTAATCAATCTGTACCTGAACTAAGAATGTATAAAAAAAAATACAATAAGTACATGACCTGTAGTGTTGCATCACATGTATGTATGTGCCCTATCTGTTATGCATCCCACGTATGTACGCGACCAAACTGTTATGCAACCTGCATATAACTTCTGAGAACTAGGGTTTCCTTTCTCTTAAATTTTTTTGACCCTATGTAACTTATTTCACATAGATTTGTAACCTGTCACTGTATTCAGACTGTAATTGTACCCTGTGCATGCATCCTCATATATAACCTTTACCCAAAGCATATATATATATATATATATATATATATATATATATCTAGTCATGTACCATATAGGTGTGTGTAATCATGAACATTTATAATATCCCTCACATGATCTATTCATCAAACCCTTTATCATATTCAGCCTCTCAATACATCAACCACTTCACAAATACAATCTCTCAACCATGTACAAAAAAAACCCTTATCCATATGCCAAGAGATACAAGATGTGATTCAACAAGAAGTACCAATGATAAATATACCAACACTGTATTTCTGCAGATCTGACTTATGCATAAGATCCCATGAAACCACTAGTCTCTCTAGGGATAATCCTCAAATCTCCATAACCATTTCTCATGCATACATCAAAATTCAACTATTCATAGAAATAAGACATACCTTTTGAATCAGTGGATAGATCTGATGTATTTGAGCACTGTAGACCTTCCAGGGAGCTTGATCTCAGAATTTAGAACCTCTACAACTTCATCTTCTCAAGTTACATGGCTTTAACCATTTCTCATGCATACATCAAAATTCAACTATTCATAGAAATAAGACATACCTTTTGAATAAGTGGATAGATCTGATGTATTTGAGCACTGTAGACCTTCCAGGGAGCTTGATCTCAGAATTTAGAACCTCTGCAACTTCATCTTCTCAAGTTACATGGCTTTACAAACATGTACGCACCCTATACACAGCCACCCCTTGTATGCCTCAGTATGTACGCACCCTATACACAACCAGCCCACATACGCCTCAGAAAATAGTGTTTTTTGTATTCGTTGTAATTCTGAGAATTTCGCCATTAGCCCTTCGTACTACCTCAAACTTTCACAACTTCATATGTATCAATGAGTACTTTCAATAAGCCTCACACAACAAAATATATTCAATGTGTTCAAGTGTGATTTAATGAGAGAGCCTTGCCTCTTATTTATAGTTTCATGTAGCATTACACTTTCCATATTTTAGGGATTTCTTCATTTAAAATAATTTCTTTTGCAAGCACTTTGAATTTTAGGGGATTCTATATGACTCGTGAGGGTTCTCCAACTTCATGTGGCCTTAACTCTCTAACCATGAGGAGTTATGTCACGTTCCACATAACACCAAAAATAGAATCTAGGATAGTTTCACTGACAAATTCACTACCCTTCATCTCATTATTCCATAATTAAGCATGGGTTCTCTAACCATACTTCTAGGATAACTCAATCTGCAAAGCATCTTCCTATGAGGGCTTTCACCATAAGGGGACCACTTTGGAGTTCATCCATTTATAGTTCTTATCAACCATGACAAGAGAATAATGAGTCATCTTTACATCAAATAAACTTGTATCCATTACCCAAACCTTTGTGCTATCAGACTTTCTTCAAGGGTTGACATTAATGACAACCAACCTTAATGAACAAGAGTCAAGTTGACCCTAACGACAAAAGGTGGTGTCACAATAAGTATAAATACACATTGAAGATACATCATTTTATCATCCAAGAAAGTGTGATGGAGCTATCATAAGTGGGTCTACACTTATGGTAGGAGTATGTGCGGAGTTTAGCATAGAGTAAGTCTAAGGTGGCGAAGTCTGCAAGGCGCGGAAGTTTTAGAATCATGAAAACCCTAGTGTTTTGAGGCATAGGCAGGAAAATAGTGTATTAAGGTGCATAAATATGTAGCATATCAGTGTATTAGAGTGCGTACATATGCGAGCTATTAGTGTAATAGGTAGCATACATACGAAAAGGCTTGAGAAAGAAGGCACATCTTGGCATCTGGTTCAAGTTTCTGAGTATGGTTATGTTCCAGTGATGATATTATCAGTGATATGGTGATGTGAGGATTATTATATTTTGTATACTCTTGGGTGGAAGGAAGGGACAAGGATAGAGGGTTTAGCCCCCTCTTTATCTTGGAGTATTGTATCTTCCCTTGGAGGTTTATCCCTCCCTTGAACATGGAAGTTGTAGATTCCCTTGGAAGTCATTACCTCCCTTGAACAATAACTATTGAGTATTTCTCATATATTTTGCATGGTGTATTGTGGTGTATTGGTGTAACTCTTCTACTATTGTTCATTTCTCATTGGATATAATTGAATATATAATCTGGTTGAAGTATAAGTTGAAAAAGTTTTTAAATTGTATTTGATACTAATTCACCCCCCTCTTAGTATCAACATAAAGATCACCATATTAGGTATTCAAACATTTTTTTTTTCAATTGGTTATGATGTAGTTAATGATTCAAAGTTGACTCCTTCTGTTTAGCAAATTAGTTTAGATATTGTTGCCAAATATTTTGCAACTGTGGCTTAATTTAGATAGGAAGTTGAATTCAAATTTAGGACGATAGGAGGAGACTTTTTGTATATATGTTATGGAGCTACATCAGCTCAAAGGGGTGGAGTGTGTAAGAATAAGTTATCGTGTGCATTGTAAATTGTTTTTTGAGACTAATACAAATTATTGAACTAGAAGTACCTGGAACTTGTCAACAAAGATTCGTGTGATTTTTGCTCCTTTATCTGTGTGCTCCTACTGTGCATGTTTTTCCATTGTCTTAATCAATTTATGTTTTATGTTTTTTTATATATGTTAATGTGAAATACATGTCTATGAAACTAGTGTTGATTCCTTTGTTAGTCTATGATCCTATGAATCCATTTCCCAATTGATCTTCAATCTACTCTGCCACCAACTCATTAAATTCATTTCAAAATTAGAGATATAGCCTTTGAGAATGAAGACAAATCAATGCTTTTAGTTATTGATTTGAAAGAGAGAGCCCTCTCTAAATCTACAAGGTCTAGCTTTCAATTTCCAATTAGGTTTTTGGTTACCTCTATGACTTACCTCCACATTCAAGTAAAATTACAGAGTGATAACAGAGATTTCAGTTTCGTCACTCGGCCCTTTATCTTTTGAACTTTTCTTTAAAATTCAAACTATTTTTCGAAACAAAAGAACCTACAATATAGGTAACCAGACATGGTATTGTGGTATTATTCATATGCAAACAAATCAAGATGGATTGTGAACTAGCTCAGGTTAACAAATTTCAAATACTAGGTTTTGGTTCAACTGAAACCAAGATAATACACAAGGGTAAAACAAAGGCATGGTTCAATAATTTATCTTTATATGGGAATAGAAGATGTTTATATAATCAGAGAACTTTAAACCCAAAACATTTATTTTTCAAATGGATATTAATCTCGACCCATATCACAAATATCCTTTGAACAAAAGCAACAATCTAGTGTTGTGTAAATATGGTAGTTATTACTCGATGTGTTTCATAGGTTTCAAGTTCAAACCTCAAAGAGTCAAATGTAAATAGAGATTGTAACCAAAATTATTTCTTGACAAAAAATGAAATGGAAAGTGGGAGGATTAATGAAGTGAGTGTAGCTCAAAACTCTTTTTTTTTATTTAAAATAAAATGATAAGAGGGGAAATAAAACATTATGCAAAAAAAATTCCAAACCAAGGCCAAAACAACCATTTATTGACAAACTTTTTCCAGTATTAGATGTAAAACAAACTAAAACCTCACACCTTTACAAAATGGTGCCTTATAGACCAAGATTGAAGGAATCCCATCACCCAAAATTTCCAAACTTTGATCTCTATGAACCAATTCATTACCACAATAGAGAAAACCAAAGAACTCGGGTGCACAATGAAAAAACCAAAATGAAATGAGGGTGACAAAACTCACGTAGTGGTGCATTGAATGCAAGTCAATCGCTACTACATCCCCATTACTATCAAACAACAAAACCTTCGCCAAATCAACAAAAAATTTCAAATGACCAACACAACGACCAATCATAGCATGCCTTTTCAGAAATGGACCACATGTCATGTCAGTTAGCTTAAATGCCCATATATTGGTGGCTCAAAACATTACATCCAAGTTCCACCGTATTAAACAAAAATTCAATTGTTGTTGAAACAATGTAAATTAAATAGTACAACAAACTTTCCAATATACCATATGCATCATGCACATAAAATATTTGATAATATAACTATAGTTGCCACCCATCCAAAATAATTAATTTTTGTATATATGAGCATGATACTATTCATATAGCATGCAAGTTGTGTCATATAGTTTGAATACCATTCCACGTTTAAGGTTGAAATATAAATGAACCACCTTTTCAACTATGAAGAGAAAACAAATATATCTTGCAAACAAATTTATATATGCCATGAGAGCCTCTGTCATGTAAAACCAAACCCCTTTTAAATAATAAGACAACAAAAACCAAACCATTAGCATATTTATATTATAACTTGATGAAAACAAAGTATGGAAAAACATTTTTAATGTTCTTCAACCACCATAACGTTGAAAATATTATGATCATTGATGCAGTGAGATGCTTCAACCAATCAAAAGTAAAACTGAATGATTTCATTAACATTCAAAATCATATGCAAAACAACACAATGTCATTATTTTCTTTATCTTACTAAGGGATCCCACCTAATAGATATATTTATTAATAAGATTTTTTATATATTCCTTGCAACAATTTGCAAGCTAGTTCCTAGTTGTGAGTTTGTGAGTCAACAAACTAAAATGCACTTCAAGAGGGAAACCTCCTTTTACAATATATCCAGTTTTGAATACAATATGAGATGAGATAAGATTATTCTAAGACTAGGTATCCTTGATATATAGTGTTAAGCCCTAATATTGGCTCATTACCCCCTTAATTATGGAATATTATATTAGTAATGTTATTTTATTTATGTTGGCTTTAGGCCATTAGTTGTAATTATACCTCCTAGTCTCCTATATATACCAAGGAAACATTTTCATTTTAAATCATCTTGAACTTCAACATTTAAGTGGGATAAAAGGAGGTTGCCCCCTCAAAGAGGCTTATTATCTGAAATTATTTCTTTTTCAAGACATTGAGTACTTTTTCTAAGGTTTTTCTATGCTATATTGATGTTTGGTTCTTAACATATGGTAACAGAGCTCAAGGTCTTGGGGTTTCACTGCTACATCTGAGACACCTTGGAATTTTTGATATAATTTTTTTTATACAATGTTTCATAAGGAACGGCTTGGAGGATATTTAGTAGATGGATCAAGGTATGTTGGGGTCAAAATTCAGCTCCCGAGGCCTTATACTTTAGGAGATACATCCTGTACAATATAGGGTTTTGGAATCATCCTGAATTGAGTCATTGCGGAAGTTTCGTTATAACCACCTTTCTGTAAAGTTTCAGACCCTGAACTATGGAGGATATTTACAAAAATTAGTAAGGTATATGTGTTAAAAATTTCATCTTTTGGGTCATCTTAAATTTGAATATACACCTTATGTAAGATAGGTTATCTGACTAGTCCCATTGACTAGTCTCAAGAAGGTGTTCCAGGTAAACAAATCATAACTTCTTCCTAGAGTATCCAAATTGAGTGGAACTTGTTTCATTGGATCGTGGACAGTCTGTAGTATGTTTGGTGTGAGTTTCAGAATTTTATATCAATTATTTTGTGCGAGGCACACTATAAAAGTGAGATCTCTTGGAAAGGCCAAAACTCTACAAGTTTTGGGGAAGTTACCATAAATTCCATTGGGCACATCCAATTTTGATCAGACCTATGGAATTGCAGAGGAGAAATATCAAAGAACTACATAAAAGAAATTTTGATACCCAAAAGGGCCGAAACTTGGGAGATACAACAGAAGAAATATTGTCTAGCAGAACCACCTCAAAATCAAGGTTCAAAAGTGATACTTGGCCAACATGCCACCCAAAAAGGGAACTTCTACACCAAATAAGCCTCCAGAAAATCCTAATTGGACTCTTGATGAAGGTGAAGAAATGTGTAGGGACATAAATGATTT
>JASDQU010737187.1:148869-166674 GCA_032191745.1 Picea mariana | reverse complement strand
TCCTATATATACCAAGGAGACATTTTCATTTTGAATCATCTTGTACTTGAACACTTAAGTGGGGTAAAAGGAGGTTGCCCCCTCGAAGAGGCTTATTATCTGAAATTATCTCTTTTTCAAGGCGTTGAGTACTTTTCCTAAGGTTTTTCTATGCTATATTGATGTTTGGTTCTTAACATCGCGAAACAATTGGAATTCACAACAAAGTCGGTGCCCTGAAGCAAGACAGCCACCAAGAAGGTTTTCATTCAGCCCCCAGCCTTCAGAGACATGGAGGCAAGAATAGGGACCAAGACAATACTCCTACAGTGAGGAGAAATTTTCCAGAAGATCAAGTAGGAATAATTCCCTGGATATACCCCGCATAGTGATCCTGAAATAAGAAAACTCAATGATGAAGTCCTCCTTAACGTTCGAATGGCATATCTGCACATGGTAGCCAGCAGAACTCTAGTATTCCCCTACACAAAACTCCTAAAGTGGATTATCAATCACACTAACACAAAAATATGTTTGATTAATGACGACAATGTCGAGTGTGTCGAGGTTTTCCTTCCAGTGGAGATTCAGAATTACTACAATCTCAGAGAGCCAGAGGAGAAATTGAACATTGATTTTGTTGTGATATTCTATGAGAAACATGACACCAACAAGGTGATGGCTTTGTGGTGGAGAGAGGATAAAAGGATCACCAATCAGACCTCCGATTAGTACTTGACAGGCAACTTGAGGGAGTTGTATATCTATCTGATGGTCCTCCTCTGTCAGTTTCATAGGGAGAAGGATTGCTCCAGGTTTCGAGAGGCTTGGATGCCTCTAGCTTATACTATAGCCATTTCTGAAAAAGGTTCTAATTGGGGTGCGATCATCTCCAAACAGTTGAGCACTTGCATACGTTAGGCTCAGACGCCTAAAGAAGGAGAAACTACGTCCTTCTACGTGGTTTTTTATTTATTGGATGTCATCTGTGCTAGAAATGCCTTTGCTGGAATGTACCCGAGCTAGCACGCCTCAGAACTCTCAGTCCATGTATATTTTGGCATCTTGTGGGAGAACAGGTACAAGAAATCCTACTCTCTCATCTACAATCAATTTATCACACGTAATCATTTTTTGATCTTCAAGAAAGAGTGCCCCCCAAGGCTGTTGAATGCGACCAAAAAGATTATATCAAAAGTTGACCACTGGTACCTAGATGAGTGCAATACATACATTAGGGTTTTCGGAGCCACTGGAGCACCACACCTATTACCTATGTATGTCCCTGATCAACTGGTAGTAGGGGAAATTTGTTATCATACCATCCTGCAAGGTTATAATGCTACTTTGGTAAAAGATAAGAAGAGGGAATTCATACCTTATGGATTTCATATAGGTTTCTACATGGTAAAGGACACCGTACAAGCCTAGCAAGAAGGGTTAAGCCAATTGGAGTTCTGATTCTAGACTAGCCGTTTTTGCAAGCACGGCCCAAAGGGTCTGGTCCTGAAGCACGCATCACAAGTATCGTCTTGATGGCCATACACCCATGACAGGTTTGAAGATGAGATCTTCACTGAAAATACTCAAAACTAGGATGAGGTAATGGTGAGGATGGCTGACCCTAAGGCAACCTGGTTCAATGCCATGAGCCTAGATAAGCAATCGACAATCCTGGAACAATCTGATCAAGGGATTCTCAAGGCCAGAGAAGAAATGATAGCATCTGAAACATCTGAAGCAGCAGAAGCCCCCTTGATAGCCCCTATGCAAGACAGAGTTATCCATTTGGTACAGGATGCATGGGAAAGGGGACTTCTCATGTTAGAATGGGCACAGCAGATGCTTGATCGGTTACAAGCTGACCCAGACCTATCAAAAAGGACAGGATCACCTCCCAATAACCCAGAGAGAATCCAGATGGGTACAAGCAGCCCCAAATTTATAGATGTTTACGAAATTGCCGAGTTGGATAACCTTGAATTCACAAAGCCACTGGTTGGATCACCAACAGGTGTGGAAACTTAGCCAAAAGAAGTTCGGGTACCAGTAGAAACAAGTGTGTCGAACCCATTAAGCGAGTTTATAAATATATACAATGATGATGAGAGCCCAGAGGTATCTCTCGGGATCATTGTGCATCTTGAAGAAGAAAAGGGACCTGATAAGACATCATCTCATGTTCCCAAAGTCCAAATCAAGGAGGTTCTACAGAAAGAAAAATAAGTCGAGAGTGGCCTCGACACAAAGAGGCTCGATGCGCCAGAGACCCGAGTAAACAATCCAGAGGACAAATCATAACTGAACAAGCCAAAGGAATGATCCCTGCAAAAGGAAATTGACATTTCAATAGCCGATGAACAAGTAAGTATCGCGTCTACTCCCAACACCTCTATTCCACTCAATACTCAGATCCCCAACAAGTGACAGACAGAGGCCAAGCCTTTGGAGTGCAATGAGGAAGTTCAAGAACCCAATCTTGAACAAATATACACCATCATAAGTCTGGGAAACACACTCACATGGGGTAATCAACAGATTCTCGAACCTTTGGATGAGGTAGTCGATATATATGTGATCGCCTATGATCGAAAGAGGAAGTCTATTGTCCAGCTAACCACACCAAAAAATTCAAGGGAAATGGGCCAAGTGCGAGAGACACTGGGTTAATATCAATCGAGTGATGAAAGATATTGGACTGCCTAAGTTCGAAACACCCAACGATTTCTTTGACTTGCATGACACAGTCGAATCGCACACCAAGCAAGATTCTTCATGAGTCGAAAGACTAGAAAAGGTGATCGACACAACACCAGGACAGGTACAACAATTTATGGAACATTTAATCAGTGCTCGAGCTGTGCTTCATCAGTTAAGAACTAGTATGGTCAAATATCAGGCGCATGCAGTGGAGATCAAAGAAGTTTACGCACTCTTGATGGAACAACACAGATTTTCATATGCCCAAACTTGCGAGGATTTGTTCATCCGTTGGTCGGAGTATGAGAAAAGTCACCTTTTCAAGTGATATCTTTAGTTGAATGTTAGAAAAACTGTTAGAAGAGAACGCCATGTGGTGAATTTTGTTTACTTATCTACACATAGCCATTATTTTCAGTTGAATTGTATGTTATAAATAAGAGCATCGACCAATTAGTTATAGGTCAATGGTTGCTACAAGAAACTCTCTTTTTTGGTTTTGTTAAGAACTATTTTGAGCTACCTTTAATAGAGAAGTCCTTCTAAACCAAATACAAGTTATATTTTCACAAATGCGTGTGTGATTGGACGTGGAGAAGAATTATTTCCTATCTCATCTCATGAATGGATGTTATAATGAGTAAGAGCTACTGAATCTATTGTTAAGTTATTTGATGCAATGTTTTACAGTTCTTTTCTTTAATGATGAAGATGAATCAGTGTGTTATCATGGGATGGATTATTAGTGTAGGTAAATTATTTTTCTTTCCATTATCTTATCGCATATGTGTTTTCTTTCTGATAATTATATCTCAAACAGTAATTGGATGCTTACACGGTTAACGTATTAGTACTAGGCATGTGGTATAGAATTGGCGTCTGTGTGCTTGAGTAGCGGGTTATCCCAAGCTCAGCCTCTTCTTGAGTATTATAGAACTTTTTCCCGTTTTGTTGCCAAGTTGTTTTATACCGGCTTACAATCTTATATCGGTCCCACCTAAGAGAAAATACTAAAATAGAAAGTCCAAACTGAAGGAGACACCTTCGCAAGAAAATGTAAATCCCATCGATTAATTTTCTGGATCGCAAGATCTGGAGAACCATTCCACCATTAAACGTTGTAGAGTGTAATTGGGCCTCTATAGCGGGTTTTCTTTATTCTATTGAAATAAATGGATTTAGGACCAATCAACAAAATTGGCGCTAGAAGGAGGGCTTGAGAATGAATGGCTGAATACATATTTCACATAATATTTCAAACAGCCTATAGATTCAAAACAACCCACATGCATGGCTAGTCATTCCCAAGATAGCCCACACATGTTGAGTACTCCTAAAATGAGTAACTCACCACAACTCGAGGAATAAAAATTGTACCCTGACATACCTTACGCTCTCCCTCGCAAGGAATTAAATCAATTTAGAATAATCACAAGAGCATACGCCCAACAGATCAGTGCATTGTCCTTAGATCTGATAATTCCTCGAAGAAAACAAGTAAGTAGGCCAGTGGTTAATACTCCTGACGAGGTTTTTGTGCACACAGTAGAAGATCTAATATATTTCACAATAATCAAAATCAAATATCCTCTTAATCTAATCCCTGAAATGCCAGTCGGCGACATCTCTGAACCAGACAATTTTTCGAAAGATGAGAAGTTTAACTCAGAATCTGAAGATATGGAGGACAACAATGACCATAATAAAGAAAGGGGAAATACACCACTGAAAAATCAACCATGGTTGGCCAAATACGATTTCCCCTCCTGAGACCAGTCCATAACCTTCCTTGACATCCAGAAAAGTTACTTCCTAAGTTCGACCCAGAAACCTCAGGATTTCCTGAAGATCATATCAAGAAATTTAAACTAGTGATCAGACTTATGAATGTCCAACATGAAGACTTAGTTTTCATGTTGTTCCCCTAAATTTTTGAGAACTAAGCCTCCACATGGTATTTTAACCTACCTGTAGGATCCATAACTAGTTGGACAAAGTTTCAGAAGGATTTTTTTGATAAATTTGCCGAAGAAACCACTACAGGAGCTCTAATGGATGAATTGTTCGCAACCACCATGAGTTCAAAAGAAAAGGTTATATATTCAATAAAATATTCACAACCATCTTAAAAAAAATTCATCCCAAAGCCAAACCAACTCAGGAGCTGCAAATCGAATTTTATGCTAACGCTCTCCCAACTTCTATTTCCATGTTCATGAAAAGGGCTACCAAACGAACCCTGAATAAGAAGTTTGAAGAAGAAAAAATGATAGAATTCCAGATGAAAGGGTGTAAAGAAGGCTAGGACTCTTTAGTTAAGAAAGAAGTTCAACCCCCTCCCAGGAGAGGACTCCTTCTAACTATACCGCCAGGGAAACAAGTAGAACAGACACCCGACAAGGGTAATGGAGACATAGAAGATCTACAACGCATGGTTAAGAAATTATCAAACGAGATCATAGACATGAAGAGAAATGCAGGGGAAGGAAACCAAGGCCAAAGTCCCTATAAACCTTTCTTTAAAATGACCCACCATTCAAAGAAATTGAACCTCCCCCAGCTAACTTGAATATCGATCTAGGGAATGTCGCATCTGATTCTTTTTGTACTTATAATCAGGAAAACCCCTCGGAAAGAGGCTGCCCTCAATGGGTGCATGCCATGAATTCAATGGCCAATTAGTTTCTAGACGAAGTCTCTCTGACCGGAAAACCAAGTAGTTCAGTTATGAATGTTGTTGACCAGGAAGAGATTGATCCACCAGAAGATACAACCATGCTGATATGGGATCCTGATCTAATTATGCCTTTCGACGACCTATTTCAGGTTCAAGAACCACCCGCAGAGGTCTCGGTTGTGCAAACGAGAAGTAAAGGTCCTCCTATCTCAAAGGATCCTATTACCACTCAAACTTCAGGGGGGAGATCAAATATCGATCACCCGAAAGCACCTTTTTCTCCCCGTAAGAACCCTATTAGCATCCATAACCGAGAATCGCCCAAACTGGAGTACAACATAGTTGAAGATATGAAGAAGTTGAAGGCTAATATATCGATTATGGACATATGTAGAATCCCTTAGCAAAGAGACTTCCTTCTACAAGATTTGAAATCAGTAGAAAACCCTACGACAAGCAATGAACGACAAGAAATCTAACTTCCATAGATATAGTAAATAAACCAACTGTGAATACCTGCTCGAAAGATAAGAAGGGAAAACCCTTTGTCCCACCGTTCCTTTTGACATTTGAAGTTTTCAACAGGAACCTCCACAATTGATTGGTCAATTCAAGAGAATCCTCTAACGTTATGCCACTGTCTATCTATAAAAAACTAAATGTAGTCCCTCTGTAGAGTGATAAACATGTGATACAACTAGACAAAACCCAGGTCAAAGTCATGGGGGAGCTCAAACATGTAATGATGATCAGGATAGCGACACATCCTAAGTTTGTGAAAGTGATTGACATCATTGTAGTAGATATCCCAAAGGCCTATGGGTTATTACTAAGTCAAGATTGGTCTTACAAGTTAAAAGGGTACTTTAGTACAGACTGGGCACACCTTTGGCTACCAGAGAAGGGATACAAGAAAACTATCAGAATCGATAGGGAGAGGTATCTAAAACACATGGTCACTGATCTAGAAACCCTAAACGGACCCTCATCAACAGATTTCCCCATGCTAGGAAAATATTCCTACGATTCCTTTTTCAGGAACTTCTCCATGCTTCCATTTGATTTCCCTCTCACTCAGAACTAAGAAATGATTTTTCAAGAGAAATCGCTAATACCGACAGAGGAAACCCTCTTCTGTCAAGAACCTATGCTAGAACTCACCATAAAAAAGATAGGAGGGCAAGAAATTAATAAGAAGGAAGAGACGGTTAACTTTCGCTCACAAATATGGACCATATATTTTGATGGATCTAAATCATAGGAAGGATCAGGGGCAGGGTGCATCCTCATTGATCCAAAAGGTAAACTTCATTTCCTTTCCTGTAGACTAGAATTTGAATGCACAAATAACATCGTCAAGTATGAAGTTCTAGTACAAGGGTTACAGAAATCCATAGACTTAAACGTCAAAGAATTGAAGGTTTTTGGAGACTCGAATATTATCGTTAGATAAGTAAGGAATAATATACATTGCAATTCCCCGCAACTAAAGAATTATCAAGAGGAAGTGCATAGGTTAATAGAGAATTTTGAAACTTTCAATATTACAATGATCCCCAGAGCAAAGAACATTCTTGATGATTCCCTGGCCACAGCTACTGCAAAGTTGTCACCCCTAGAATATTATGAAGCCTCCTGATTCACTATGGAACTACTCTACAAACCATCGATGCCCAACAATATTTCTAATTGGAAAGTCTTTGAAGGGGATGAACAGATCATAATTTTTTTGACTAACCAAGATAATTTCAAAGACTTGGCTATTGAAGATGAAGTATTCTAGGAACAATCAATAGGAACAGATTCTCAGATAGGTCAACCTATTGACAAATCGAAGTCTCACACATTCTCGAAAGGGATAGATAATTTGGAAAATCATTTTGACCTGAAGGAACGATTTAAGGGGGCTAAAAATGAAAAGACCGGTAGCTCCTGTCCCCTGCATGAAACTACAAATCTTGGAACCCCGAAAAACCCAAAGAATGTGAATCTCATAAAGATTATATCTAAAGAGGAAATAAAGGATTATCTCAAATTTCTCAAACAATATCAAGATGTCTTTGCATGGTCCTACCAAGATCTAAAAACTTATGACACCTGTATCATTCAACACACTATATCGTTAAAACCTGAAGTGAAACCCTTCCAACAGAAGCTCTGAAAGTATCACCCATCCCTGGAACCTATCATGTATTAGGAATTGAAGAAACTTTTAGATGCCAAAATCATCTTCCATGTTAGGAATTCTGCATGGGTAGCAAATATGGTTCCTGTGAGGAAAATTTCTGAAGAAATCTACTTATGCGTAGATTTTAGGAACCTCAACAGAGCTTCAAAAAATGACAATTACCCAGTCCTTCCAATGGAGCAACTTATGCAAATCGTGTCTAGCTCAGAGATCTTCTCTCTACTCGACGGTTTCTTAGGTTACAATCAATTCTTGTTTTCAGAGGAAGATTGTTTGCAAACTACCTTCTGAACCAAGTGGGGAACCATCTCTTATAAACGCATGTGTTTTGGGTTAATCAACGCAGGGGCGACCTTCAAAAGGGCCATGGACGTAGAATTTTGGGGACTAATCAAAAAGTGTCTGGTAGTGAATCTGGAAGACTTAACTTTGTATTCAAAGAATAGAGAAGATCACATCCAACACTTAACTCAGATTTTTGAAAGGTTTAGGAGATACGGTATATCCTTATATCCTAAGAAAGTTGTTTTCAGCGTCGGAGAAGGTAAGTTTCTAGGCCACATTATATCTCAAGCAGACATTTGTATAGACCCAAAAAGGATTAAGGCCATATCTCAACTCCTGTTTCCTCACAACAAGAAAGCTATGCAGTGTTTTTTTGGACAAATCAATTTCATGAGGAAATTCACTCCCGATTTCATGGAAACTATCAAACCCTTACAAAAGATGATTCATAAAGATGTCGAATTTAAATGGGACGATGAATGAAAGGATGCTTTCAGCAACATCAAAACTATTATATCTCAAGCCCCCGTGTTACAAAGTCTCGATTTCAATAGAGATTCATTCCTCTATACTTGTGCTTCCGACCAATCGTTATATGCAGTATTGACGCAGAAAGATGATGACAACAACGAGGCCCTGGTGTCGTTCATGAGCACTAACCTCCAATGAGATGAACTAAGTTATCCTGCCATAGATAAACAAGCTTATGCAGTTTATAAAGTAGTAAAACACTTCAGGTCTTACATCCTCAAGAACCACACCAAAGTAATTGTGTGCCACCCTGCTATCTGATCCTTATTCACCCAACAGGATATGGGGGAAAGAAGAGGGAACTGGATGGTAGTAGTTCAATAATTTGATCTAGATATAAAACCTACCAAACTAGTTAAAGGGTAAGGGTTATGCAAACTCGCAGTCGAAGCCCAGGACCAAGTAAATGAATATTCTAGGTGGGAGAATGAAACGGAATTATGGTGTGGCGAAGTTTCATACATTTGCCCAGGAAAAGAGTCTTGGTACAGGAAGCTATCTTATCTCCTACATCATGGGAATTGTCCAGAAAATCTCAACCCTAGGGAAAGGAGAGCTCTCAAGTTAAAATCTCCACAATATCGCCTCATAAATTTGGTACTCTTCCAATTTAATTATGATGTGGTACTATTAATATGTCTCGAACATGAAGATGCAAACAAAGTTCTGAAGGAACTCCATGATGGCCCGGTCAGTGGACATTTTGCAAGAAACACCACCACTCATAAGATACTGAGAGTTGGTTATTATCGACCCACTTTGTTTAAGGATGCTCACACTTACGCTAGAAACTGCAAAACTTGTCAAGTAAGCACTAGGAGAGAGAAGAGAGCAGCAGTCTCACTCCAACTAGTGACTGTTTCTAGGCCTTTTGAGCAATGGGGGTTAGATATCATAGGAGATATTACACCAAGCTCTTCAAAATAGCATAAGTATATACTTACTGCCACCGATTATTTCACGAAATGAGTAGAGGCCATCCCTCTGAACCATGTAAACGAGAAGGTGGTAATCCAATTCATAGAATAACATTTGATCACAAGGTTTGGTGTCCCTTCTATCCTAGTTTTTGACAATGCAACTTACTTCTCTTCCACCCTGTTGACAGAGTTTTCTCTAGACAAAGGAATAATAATTATATACTCTGCAAATTACTATCCACGGGGAAATGGATTGGCATAATCAACTAATAAGAGCCTAGTAATGATATTGAAGAAAACAGTTGCACACAACCAAAGGAATTGGCATTATCTACTCCATAACGCTCTATGGGCCGATAGGGTCACACCCAAGGAAGCTATATGAAATTCCCTGTACTTTATGATTTATGGGCAGGAATCCATTCTCCTGAACGGGCTTTATCTTCCATCTCTTCAAATAGCCCAAGATTCTAGAGGGGATCCTTCATCGGTCATACAACAAAGAATTGACACTCCCCTCATGCTAGAAGAAGAAAGGGAAAAGGCTAAGTCAAAATTTATAGCCCACCAATAGATAGTAAAAAGATGGTTTGATAAGCATAAGGCTAAAGAGAAGAATTTTGAAGTAGGAGACTTAGTCCTAAAATGGGACAGAGCAAACAAGCCAAAAGGGAAGCATTCTAAGTTTCAGAAAATGTGGCTTGGACCTTTCTAGATGGCTAAGAATATTGGGGCAGGCACTTATCGGTTTCAGAATCTAAGGGGGGAACCTAACACCCTCCCAGTAAATGGCCAATCCCTAAAACAGTATTTCCATTAAAAGAAAATAATAATAATAATTGAGTTTTTATGTTTTGTGTGCGTATTTAATGAGTTGTTTCAGCTAGGTTGACTACGAATTACTTTTACTTGTTATTTTCTTTTGTTGTTTTAATTTTCGCACTTTTGAAGGTTGTGTTTAGCAAGACAATGGTTGATCTCAAATCATGCGACATAGCAAACTCTGTTCCTAACTCATTTCTCATGTACAACACAAGAATCATCGAGGAACCTACGGTTGCTTTGAAGAGTCCGCTATCTAACTTGCGCAAATGAACAACTCTGGACAAATGCAGAAAGGTCTACCTGGTTGTCTGGTGAAACCTTACAGGAAATTTGGAAAGAAGAAAAGGACTACATGAACCCCGGAGATAAAGATAGCAAAGGATTCACCTTAAACCATCCCACTTTTAAATTTAAACAGACGTCATCCTCTCCCACTCGCTAAGGGAATTCTGCTGAAATCAAAGTTAACTATACCAAATGAGTGAACAATGGAAGAGTATATGCAAATATCTTTGTCGGGGCTATGGATGCTTGTTGGTAGTGGAACAAGGTCTGTGATGTCAGAGTGAATCTTTCGGGGCTATGGACGCTCGCTGGCAGTAGAGAAACACCGTAGCAAGTGATTAAAGTTAATTAAAGGCTTCGTGCCGGTGAATACTTTACTAGATTTTTTCAAAGGGGCATGATTCAGGGTTACAGGAAATGAAGGAGGAATAAAGGTGGAAAACCCCACAGGCAGACCCAGAAGAATCAACCGGAGAATTTCAAATGCAAGGGTAAATGAAGCTCTGATTTAAAGCCAATAAGGTTCTCCACCAGCTTTCATATCAGCTGAACATGAAGGAGGAATAGAGATTATGCTTTCGCCTAGTAAGTCGTCATTTGTTGAGCACTCAACACACCCTAAAAATCCTATGTCAAATTTTACTTTTTGGGTACCACTTGATCTTTTGCACTATCTGATTCTACTTCAGTATGAAAAATGTTTCCTTTGATTAACTTAAAAATACTAACTTTTAATTAAAATAATCGACAGCCAAAGATTTTCCCCGACGCGCTTAATAAATTCAACATCAGAAAGTATTAAGCATGAAAGAAAATCGCTCAAGAGAACCAAGGTAGATAAGCATTGATCTTCGTCGACGTCGACAAACTGGAGATTTCTTTCATGACGAGCTTCACTAAGGATATCACAGATGACCGATCCCTTCAACATCGGTATAAGTTTGAAGGAGTAAGTGCTTATGAAGGAAGAAAAGAATCACCGACAATCGAGCCCCGAAACTCTCGACATTGACGAGCATTTTGAGAAGGTAGGTTCGTAGAAAGGGTGTGACAGGTTTATTCCCCCCTCCGACCATCGACTCCGATACTTTTCGGCATCGACAGTCCTAGGTTTATTTTGACATATGCATATTGTTGAAAACTCCAACTTTGATTAGGATACATGATCAAACCATCTACCCCCACCTATCATGTGTCGTTGCCAAAGCGATTAAAAATATGATCGAGTTTTCCCTTGAGTCATTAGCACTTTCCAAAGCCTGAGTCACACCCTGAGTTATTTTTTCCACGTCAGCTCCATACGAAAAAATCAATCGACGTCGGAGGTTCTAAACAGGAGGTTTCCAATGAAACATTCACAACACATCACCAATCCCTGACTTGCCCACTCGGAAAATGACACGATGGGACGTTTTAATGCTAGATACGATGCATTCAAAGGGATAATTAATTCCAAAATATCGCATTAGTTTCTAATTCATGCACGAATCAAAAGGACTGTTTGAACCTGTTGATATAACACATCACCCTACGCATCTCCGCCGTCAACCCACGATGAATTAAATTGTAGATATTCGATGGTAGATTTGTTTGAATTTCACTCATCACCCAGATTAATTAGTTGATACAACTGGTAATATATTCCCATAAAATTATTTTGAGCCATTGTAAGCAAGATTATTCTACGTGCAAAGAAGTTCAGGTCAGACAAAGGAGTGAGGTGAGCAATCTAGAAGAATTCTCCAAGATCCCGTGAGTATTAAACCACAGAGTTTAGCAAGCATTACAGGTATGTGCTAGTCTAGATTTTATTGTGTTTTTACCTCACATATACATTATGATCCAATATTTCTTTGTATGTCATCCCTAAAGGATTTTTTCGTTGCAGGAACAATGCCTCCAAGAAAACCAACCACCATGAAATCTCCAAGAGCGTCGAAGCTAAAGGAACCAGAGGTGGGATAAGGTTCTTCCCCAGCGGTCATGAAACAATTGGAATTTTCTCCAAAACCAGTGCCTGTCATCAAGACATCCACCAAGAAGTTTTTCATTCATCCCCCAGCCTTCAGAGACATGGAGGCAAGCATAGGGACCAAGACAGTACTCTCACACTGGGGAGAACTTTTCTGGAAGATCAAGCGGGAAGAATTCCCTGAATATATCCCACATAGTGATCCCGATACAAGAAAACTCGACGATGAAGTCCTCTCGAACGTATGAAAGGAGTATCTGTACATGGTAGTGATCAAAACTCCAGTATTCCCTTGCATAGAACTCCTAAAGTGGCTTATCGATCACACTGACACACAAAGATGTTTGATTAATGACGATAATGGCGAGTGTGTCGGGGTTTTCCTTCCATTGGGGGTTCAAAATTACTACAAGATCAGAGAGTCAGAGGAGTGGATGAACACCAATTTTTTTGTGAGCTTCTATGAGAAAATGACACTAATAAGGTGATGTCTTCGTGGTGGAGAGTGAATAAAAATTTCACCAATCAGACCTTCGATTGGTACTCGACGGCCAACTTAAGGGAGTCATATATATATCTAATGGTCCTCCTCTGTCGGTTGCATGGGGAGAAGGATTTCCCCAAGTTTGTAGAGGCTTGGTTGCCTCTAGCTTATACTATTGTCATTTCTAGAATAGGTTTTAACTGGGATGCCATCATCTCCAAACAGCTGAGCACTTGCATACGATAGGCTTAGACATTGAAAGAAGGAGAAACCTCTTCCTTCTACATGGATTGTTATTTATTGGACATCATTTGTGCTAGAAATTCCTTTGTTGGAATGAACCTGAGATGGCATGCCTCAGAACTCCTGGTCCATGTATATTTCAGCATCTTGTGGGACAACAGGTACGAGAAATCCTACTCTCTCATCTGTGATCAATTTATCGCATGTATTAATTTTTTTCTCTTCAAGAAAGTGTGCCCAAGGCTGTAGAATGCAAACAAAATGATTATATCAAAATTTGGCCACTGGTACCTTGATGAATGCGATACCTACATCATGGTTTTCAGAGCCACCATAGCACCACACCTATTACCTATGTATGTCCCCGATCAACTAGTAGTAAGGGAAATCTATTATCAGACCATTCTACAAGGTTACAATGTTACTCTGGTAAAAGATAAGAAGTGGGCATTCATATATTATGGATTTCATATAGGTTTCTACATGGTAAAGGACACCACTCAAGCCAAGCAATAAGGGTTAATCCAACTAGAGTTTTGATTCCATACTGGTCGTTTTCGCAAGCACTACCCAAAGGGTCTGGCCGTGACGAACGCATCACAAGTATCGTCTTGTTGGCCATATGCCCATGACAGGTTTGAAGATGAGATCTTCACCGAAAATTCTCAAAACTGGGATGAGGTAATGGCAAGGATGGGCGACCCTAAGGCGACTAGGTTCAAKTCCATGAGCCTAGATGAGAAAGTGACAGTCCTGGAACAATCAGCTCAAGGGATTCTCAGGGACAGAGAAGAAAAGATAGCATCTGAAATAGCCAAAGCAGAAGAAGACCCCTTGATAGCCCCTATGTAAGATAKATTTATCCATGTGGTAGAGGATGTGCAGGAAAGGGGAATACTCATGTTAGAATGGGCACAAAAAGTGCTTGATCAGTTACAAGTTGACCCAGACCTCTCAGAAATGACAAGATCACCTATCGATAACCCAAAGAGAATCCAGGTGGGTACAAGTGGCCCTAAATTTATAGATGTTGATGAAATTGTCGGGTTGGATGACCTTGAATTCACAATGCCACCAGCAAGTGTGGTGACTCAGCCAGAAGCAATCCAGGTACCAGTAGAAACAAGCGCGAAAAACCCCTTGAGTGAGTTTATAAAGATATACGATGATGATGAGAGCTCGGAGGTATCTCTCAGGAACCCTATGCATCTCGAAGAAGAAAAGGGACCCGATAAGACATCTTCTCCTGTTCTTGAATTCCAAATCAAGGAGGTTCTGCAAAAAGAAAAATAATTCGAGAGTGGCCTCAACAGAGAGAGGCCCGATCCACTAGAGAC
This sequence comes from Picea mariana, assembly GCA_032191745.1. Classification (NCBI taxonomy): domain Eukaryota; kingdom Viridiplantae; phylum Streptophyta; class Pinopsida; order Pinales; family Pinaceae; genus Picea; species Picea mariana. Next base: position 152,248 of record JASDQU010737187.1, on the reverse strand, counting down.
CCGAGCAGACAATCCCGAGGACAAGTCAGAACTAGACGAGACAAAGGAAGGATCCCCGCAAAAGGAAATTGGCATTTCAACAGCCGATGAACAAGTAAGTATCAAGTCTACTCCTAACGGCTCTATTCTTCTCAATACTCAAATCCCCAACAAGCGACAAACAGAGGCCAGACCTTCGAAGCGCAATAAGGAAATTCAAGAACCCGATCTTGAACAAATATACACCACCGGAAGTCTGGGAAACACACTCACATGGTGTGATCAGCAGATTCCCAAACTTGTGGATGAGGTAGCCGATATATATGTGATTGCCTATGATCGAAAGAGGAAGGATATTTTCCAATGAACCACACTGAGAAATTCAAGGGAAATGGGCCAAGTGCGAGAGACACTGGGTTAATATCAATCGAGTGATGAAAGATATTGGACTTCCCAAGTTCGGCACACTCCAAGGTTTTGTTGACTTGTGTGACATAGTCAAATAACATGCCAAGAAAGGTTCTTCATGGGCCGAAAGACTAGAAAAGGTGACCGACACAATGCCAGGACAGGTACAACAATTTCTAGAACATCTGATCAGCACTCAGGTTGTGCTTCAGCAGTTAAGTACTAGTTTGGTTAAATATCGGGCGCATGCGGTGGAGATCAGAGAAGTTTACGCACTCTCAATGGAACATCATAAATTTCCATACGCCCAAGCCTATGAGGAATTGTTCATCAATTGGTCAGAGTATGAGAAAAGTCACATTTTCAAGTGATATCTTGAGTTGACTATTAGAAAAATTGTTAGAAGAGAATGCCATGAGGCGAATTTTGTTTACTTATCTACACTTAGTCATTATTTTCAGTTGAATTTTATGCTATAAATAAGAGAATTGACCAATTAGTTAGAGGTCGATAGTTGCTGCAAGAAACTATTTTTTTTTGTTTTGTTAAGAACTATTTCTAAGCTACCTTTAATAGAGAAGTCCTTTTGGACCAGAGACAAGTTATATTTTCATCAAATGCATGTCTGATTGGACGTGGAGAAGAACTATTTCCTATCTCATCTCATGAATGGATGTTGTAATGAGTAAGAGTTATTGAATCTATTGTTAAGTTATCTGATGCAATGTTTTACAGTTCTTTTCTTTAATGATGAAGATGAATCGTTGTGTTATCATGTGATGGATGATTAGTGTAGGTGAATTATTTTGCTTGCTATTATCTTATCACATATGTGTTTTCTTTCTTATAATTAGTATCTTAGACAATAATTAGATGCTTACACGGTTAACGTATTTGTACTAGGCATGTGGTATAGAATTGGCATCTGCCTGCTTGAGTAGTGGGTTATCCCAAGCTCATCTTCTTCTCCAGTATTGTAGAACCTTTTCCCATTTTGTTTCCAAGTTGGTTTATACCGGCTTACAATCTTATATCGATCCCACCTACGAGAAAATACAAAAAGAGAAAGTCCAAACTGAAGGAGACACCTTCACAAGAAAACATAAAGACCGATTAATTGGTCGGATCACAAGATCTGGAGAACCATTCCACCATTAAATGTTGCAGATTCTAATTGGTCCTTGGTGGCAGGTTTGGTTCCTGCTATTGAATTAAAGGGCTTTAGGACCCATCAACAGACACCACACGGACCGCGGTGTACCTAAAGAGTGAATTCAAGGAGGCCTATAGCAAGTTCACAGCCAAGAGACACCTATTCACTAAAGGCATAGCTGAGGTAGATACTCTCATGGTGCTTGCGACATGCAAGGATATGGAGCGGTGGTATGAAAAAGCGCAGCAAGCCGTGGAGAGAGTTGACTACATTGGTGCAGTGCAACAGGGCCGAGATAAAGAAAAACACAACATTTAGGTCTTGAACGAAAACCGTCTTGATCGCATAAATAAATTCGCTGAGTATTGGGAAAAAATGTCTCAAGAACCACACCGAGAAATTCAAGAAAAATGGACCAAGTGTGAGAAACACTAGATTAAGATCAATCGGGTGATGAAATATATCAGACTTCCTAAGTTTGGCACACCCGATGACTTTTTCTACTTGCGTGACATAGTCAAATCGCACACCAAGCATGATGCATCATGGGCCAAAAGACTAGCAAAGATGACGGACACAGTGCCAGATCAGGTACAAAAATTTATGGAACACCCGATCAAATCTCGGACTATGCTACAATAGTTAAGTGCCAATATGGTGAAGTATCAGGCACATGTGATAGAGATAAGAGAGATTTACGTGGCTCTGATCAAACAACAAAAATTCCCATATGCCAACACCTGCGAGGAGATTTTCATCAGTTGGTCGGAGTATGAGAAGAGTCGCCCTTTTAAGTGATCTTTTGAGATGACTGTTAGAAAAATTTTCGGAGATAACGCCACGTGGGGAATTTTTTTTTACTCATCTACACTTTAGCCATTATTTTTAGTTAATTTTATATTATAAATAAGAACATTGACCAATTAGTTAAGGTTCGATGGTTGCTGCAAGAAACTCTCATTTCTTGTTTTTTTAAGAATTATTTTGGAGCTACCTGTAATTGAGAAGTCCTTTTGGAGCAGAGACAAAGTTGTGTTTTCATCAAATGCGTGTATGATTGTATGTGGAGAAGAACTATTTCCTATCTTGTCTCATGAATGTATGTTGTAACAAGTAAGAGCTATTAAATCTATTGATAAGTTATCTGATGCAATGTTTTACAGTTCTTTTCTTTAATGATGAAGATGAATCGTTGTGTTATTATGTGATGGATGATTAGAGTTAAGTGAATTATTTTACTTATCATTATTTTATCACATGTGTGTTTTCTTCTACTAATCAGTATCTGAGCCAGAAATTGGATTACTCACACAGTTAACATATTAATACTAGGCTTGTGGTAGACGATCGTTGTCTACATGCTTGAGCAATGAGTTATCCCAAGCTCAACCTCTTCTCCAGTATTTAGAACCTTTTCTCGTTTTGTTTCCAAGTTGGTTTATACCGTCTTCCATATTATATCGGTCCCACCTAAGAGAAAAAACATAAAAAGAGAAAGTTCAAACTGAAGGAGATGCCTTCGCAAGAAAACATAAAGCCCATTGATTAATTGGCTGGATCACAAGATGTGGACAACCATTCCACTATTAAACATTGCAAATTCTAATTAGGCCTCGGTGTTGGGTTTGGTTCTTGCTGTTGAATTAAAGGGATAGGACCATCAACAGATTGATGGGAACTCTACTGTTGAGATTCTCCCCATGTCAATGTGCTACTACATGATTTTTCTTCCTTTCTTTCTTTCTTCTCCACCTATCTTGTTTCTCTCTCCCTTTGAAATTAATAGCAAAGGGTTTTTGTATTTTATAATTTTGTCTTTTTGTATCTCCCCCTAACGCG
>JASDQU010737187.1:91618-148849 GCA_032191745.1 Picea mariana | reverse complement strand
CAGATTGATGGGAACTCTACTGTTGAGATTCTCCCCATGTCAATGTGCTACTACATGATTTTTCTTCCTTTCTTTCTTTCTTCTCCACCTATCTTGTTTCTCTCTCCCTTTGAAATTAATAGCAAAGGGTTTTTGTATTTTATAATTTTGTCTTTTTGTATCTCCCCCTAACGCGACACTCTTCATTTTTCTTTTCAACTTGCGACAATATGCACTCTCCCCCTAAGATTTTGGTTATGTTGAGCTCCTAAAAGATTTCAACTAAATCTTTCACTGAGAAATGGGAATGACTCCAATCTTTTGTCTGAGATACTCAAATGTATCTCTAGGTAGGGGCTTGGTAAAAACATCTACAATTTGTTCCTTTGTAGGAACATACTCCAACTTGATAGTCTTATCATTCACTTGTTCCCTCAGAAAATGATATTTGATTGGGTTATGTTTTGCCTTTGAGTGCATTACTGGGTTATTGGAAATACTTATCGCACTAGTGTTATCACATAGTATATAAATTGGTTGATTGCATTCTACCTTAATATGTTGCAATGTTTGCTTCATCCAAAGGATTTGTGTGCAACAAGATGTTGTTGCAATGTACTCTTTTTCTGCCATGGATAAGGAGATTGAAGACTTTTTCTTTCTTAACCAATAAACTAAACAACTTCCCAAGAAGAATGCTCCACCACTTGTGATTTTCGTGTTATCGACATCGCCTGCACATTCTACATCAGTGTATGTTGTTAGAGTAAAATTCTCTTCTTTTGGATACCACAATCTTTCAAAACCGAATCTTTCACTGAGAAATGGGAATGACTCCAATCTTTTGTCTGAGATACTCAAATGTATCTCTAGGTAGGGGTTTGGTAAAAACATCTACAATTTGTTCCTTTGTAGGAACATACTCCAACTTGATAGTCTTATCATTCACTTGTTCCCTCAGAAAATGATATTTGATTGGGTTATGTTTTGCCTTTGAGTGCATTACTGGGTTATTGGAAATACTTATCGCACTAGTGTTATCACATAGTATATAAATTGGTTGATTGCATTCTACCTTAATATGTTGCAAYGTTTGCTTCATMCAAAGGATTTGTGTGCAACAAGATGTTGTTGCAATGTACTCTTTTTCTRCCATGGATAAGGAGATTGAARACTTTTTCTTTCTTAAMCAATAAACTAAACAACTTCCCAAGAAGAATGCTCCACCACTTGTGATTTTCGTGTTATCAACATCGCCTGCACATTCTACATCAGTGTATGTTGTTAGAGTAAAATTCTCTTCTTTTGGATACCACAATCTTTCAAAACTGAATCTTTCACTGAGAAATGGGAATGACTCCAATCTTTTGTCTGAGATACTCAAATGTATCTCTAGGTAGGGGTTTTGTAAAAACATCTACAATTTGTTCCTTTGTAGGAACATACTCCAACTTGATAGTCTTATCATTCACTTGTTCCCTCAGAAAATGATATTTGATTGGGTTATGTTTTGCCTTTGAGTGCATTACTGGGTTATTGGAAATACTTATCGCACTAGTGTTATCACATAGTATATAAATTGGTTGATTGCATTCTACCTTAATATGTTGCAATGTTTGCTTCATACAAAGGATTTGTGTGCAACAAGATGTTGTTGCAATGTACTCTTTTTCTGCCATGGATAAGGAGATTGAAGACTTTTTCTTTCTTAACCAATAAACTAAACAACTTCCCAAGAAGAATGCTCCACCACTTGTGATTTTCGTGTTATCAACATCGCCTGCACATTCTTCATCAGTGTATGTTGTTAGAGTAAAATTCTCTTCTTTTGGATACCACAATCCAAAATCCATTGTGCCCTTCAATTATCTGAGAATTCTTTTGACTGCCATCACATGTGATTATTTTGGTGCAGATTGAAATCTTGCAACCAATCAAACAAATTTCATAACATCAGGACTTGATGAAGTTACATATAAAAGGATACCAATCATTGATCTATACATGGTGTGATTGGCTTCTGGTGATTCATCATATTTATTCATCTTGCAACCTATTACCAAGGGAGTATCAAAAGGCTTGTAATTTTCCATATTGAAATTATTTAACATCTCCTTTATGTATTTTTTCTAAGAAATGAATATGCATTTATTTTTTTGAGATATTTGTAGATCTAGAAAGAAGGACAACTCACCCAGCATGAACATCTCAAATTATTTTTGCATGTTCTTTGAAAACCTTTGACTCAAATCATGAGAGTCACTTCTAAATATGATATCGTCTACATAGACCACAATGATAATTATATTTCCATTTTCTTCTTTGATGTAAGTATTACTTTCTGCAGTTCCTCTCTTGTAGCCTTATTGTTGTAGGTACTTATCAAGCCTCAAATACCAAGCTCTGGGTTCTTTATTTATACCATAAAGGGCATTCTTTAATTTGCACACATAATCTTGATTGTTTGTCAGCTAAAATCCCTCAGGTTATTCAATGAAAGCTTATTCTTCCAAGCTTCCATTGAGAAATAAAGATTTAACATCCATTTGATAGACTTTGATACTCTTGTATCTTGCAAGTTCTAGAAATATTATAATGGCTTCTAGTCTAAATATTGGAGAAAAAGCTTCATCAAAGTCTACCCCTTCAACTTGAGCATATCCTTTATATACAAGCCTTTCTTTATTTATCACTAGTTGTCCATCCTCACTCAATTTGTTCCTAAAAATCCACTTGGTGCCAATTAAATTCTCATCTTTTGGTCTTGGAACTAACTCCCAAGTTTCATTTTTCTCAATTTGATCTAATTCTTCATTCATAGAATTAACCCAGTTTTTATCTTTTCCAACTTCCTCGAATTTATTGGGTTCTATTTTAGATAGTAGAGACGGATTTGCATGTTTTGGTGATATTATCAATTGTCTTCTTGTTTGGACACCCTTTTTTTCTCTCCATGAATAATTTTTTCAGGGTGGTTCTTTTGAACATACCTCGAGGGAGTGTTTGTGTCTTGTCTAGGAGATTCCTCTACTTTTCTTCTTCTACATTACATTCATCATTGTATTTATCTTATTCTTCCTCTTCTTCTTCTTCTACATTATCTTCCACATTGTCTTTCTCTTCTTCACTGTATCTTGTTGTTATTGGCTGGTCATTTGTTTTCATCTTGATCCTTCCAAGATTTCCATCATCCACTGTCACATTTTCACTTTCAACAATTTTGTCTAATATTATATTTAAACATTTATAAGCTTTTCTTTGAGAGGAGTAACCAAGGAAAATACCTTCATCATATATGGAGTCAAATTTTCCAAGTTTACCATAATCTCTCTTTATGTAGCATTTGCTTCCAAAGACCTTACGGTGTTTGACATTAGCTGGCCTACCTTTCCACAATTCATATGGATTTTTTTCACTATTAGCTTGGATTTGAGTTATGTTAAGAATATAGATAGTTGTGTAGAATGCAGCCCTCCAAAAAATATCTGATAGTTTAGCTTTATTTATCATTTTTCTTTCCATTTCTTGTACAATCTCGTTCTTCCTTTTAGTCACTCCATTTTGTTGTGGAGTTCTTGAAGCTGAGAAGTGTCTTATTATCCCATGATCTTCACATAATTCATTAAAGTCATCCGATGTGAATTCTCATCCATTATTTGATCTCATAAATTTGATCTTCAATGTTGTTTCATTTTCAACTAATGCTTTGAATGCTTTAAATTTCTAAAATGCTTTTGATTTATGTCTTGGAAAGGTTACCCAAGTCATTATTGTGTAATCATTAATGAGCAGCATGAAGTAACGATTACCCTGTAGACTTTGTGATTTGGTTGGCCCACAAAGTTAAGTTTGGATGAGTTATAATGGTCTTGTTGTTGAGTATCCCTTGGTTCCAAATCTCACTCTAGTTTGTTTTCCATGTTGACAATGTTTGCAAATTGGGTTTGAGGGATTGATGATTTTTGGCATGCCTATTACTTCCTGGTGATTGTTGACCTTAACTAAGTTTTCAAAACTTAAATGTCCCATTCTCTTTTGCCATAACCATCTTTCATTTGTTTGTCCCACACAACATACTTATTTTCGAATTTTATTTAGAATGTATACATTGTTTGGGGTTCTGATTGTTGTTGATACCAATATTCCAGTGTCTTTTTTTCTTATTTTGAATTACTGATAGTTAAACAGGAGTGTCTATCCTTGGTCACATAGTTGATTGACACTTAGAAGGTCATCCTTTAAATATTCAACTAGAGAAACATTTTCTATTGTGGCCTTCTAACTTCCAAGGCTGACTTTTCCTTTCCCAATTATCTTGGAAGATTTATTATGTCCAAATGAAACATTTCCTCCCTTCTCTCTCTTTATCTTAAGGAATTTGTTTTCATTACCAGTCATATGCCTTGAAAATCCATTGTCTATGTACCAATATATTTCTTTGTCTTGAGCATGCATTTCTAAATCACATTCTTCCTTATATCTTCTTTCTTGTTTATTTCTCTAGAGTCTGGTGGTGTTGCTACCAATAGTGTGTTTTTCAGTAGGGGATTGTGTCCAACTTATGTAGTCCTTAGCTTTATGGACAAAATTGTGGAATTTATAACATTCAATATCATGGTTAAATAGTGGAGAAAATGAATTCATGTTTCTGTTTTCAACAAGATTTATCACATAATTGTTTCTTGGAGCATTGTACTTGCCTCCATTTCTTCTTTGGCCATTTCTTGGATATGCTCTACAGTCTATTGCCTTGTGTCCAAAATTGTTACATGAAAAACAATTGCCAAGAAACACATATTCATACATGTTCATAATAGGTCTTCTTGGTGTCATCACATTTTTTAATTCATTCTTCCAGTGAGGGACAACTGACTTCTATTGGTTAGATTTTTCTTCATTGGTGTTATCATTACATTCAATAGGATGGACTAGGGCCATAGCATAACTCTTGGGTTCTTCCTTGGTTTTCAATAACGTGTGGTTGGGATTACAACCAAGTCTATTTCTGTTAAATGGTGATCTTTGGTTATTGACCATATTTTCTAATATCATGGAACTTTGTTCAAAAATTTTATTGTTGTTCAACTTAGCTATAAGTACATCGATTTCCTGCATTAAGACAACATTTTATTTTCAAGTTTCTGACAATATTCTTCTTTGCTCTGCAGTTGAGTCATTATTTCCTCTTCAACTTTATTCTATTCTTCTAGTTGAGAAACCAAATCAGAATTATGCGACAATTATTCCTTCAATTGTCTATTATTTCTTCTGAGCCTTTCAATTTCATCTAGAGCACAAAGTAATTATCCTTCAATATTAACATCCACATCTTCATTTTCTCCAATATATGGGACTTTATTGTTGTCTTCATCTTCATTGGAAGCTATTTCTTGGTCCATGAACAGAACATATCCTTCAATCTCTTCATCACTTTCAGAAGACAAGTAGTCGTTCTCTCTGGAATAGAGATTTTTATTTTTCTTCTAGAAGTATTTATTCCTTTTAGTTTTACCCTTTCTTCTTTTGTTAGATCTAAAATCATCTTTATCTTTGTTGTCCTTATTTTTATTATGAGGTCATTTGGCAGCAAAGTGTCCTACTTCACCACAATTAAAAAAATTGAAAGGAATCTTACCTCTATATTTTTTGGTTCCTCTCTGGAGCCTTCTCACAAAATTGGCTTCTTCTACATTAGAATCATAATTGGAGTTGTCACTTGATATTTATTTTCTTCTTTTGTTCTTATTTGATATTTTGAATGATGCTTCTCTTTTAGGTATTTCTTCTTATCCTTTTCACATCTCATAGGCTATCATAATTCCATGCAATTCATCCATTGTTAATTTTTCCAATTATTTTTTGTCTTCAAGAGTTGATATCTTAGGATTGATTCTCATAGGAAGTGACCTGAGTAATTTTTGCACAATGAATTGCTCATCAATTGTTTCCCCCAAACCTATGATGATGTTCGCAATTGCACCCACATGTAAAAGGTATCCTGCAATGTTTTCTTCTTCATTCATCTTCAGGGTTTCAAATTGACTTCTGTGATTTTGTAGCTTTTCTTTCTTGACTGTATCCTCTCCTTCATGGGTGTTCTGCAGTTTATCCCACATCTCATTTGTTGATTTACAGTGCATAACTTTGGTGAATTCTGATTTTGATAACCCTTCTAGAATTGCATTCATGGGTTTTGCATTGTTGTCACCGAGCTTCTTTACACCTATATCAAAAAGTGGATTTGATGGGGTTTCATAACCATTCTTGACCGATTCCCAAACATCATGCACTAGTGACTGCAAATACACTATCATTATGATTTTCCATAAGGCATAATTTGTTCCATCAAAGTATGGGGATTTTCTTCGAGACAATATCTCATGTTTATCCATGTTACCTACTGGGATCTTCCTTCTAGTGATTAGATTGTTGTTGAAGGAACCTGCTACGATACCAATTGTTGAAATATTTAATAGTATTGAGAGGGGAGTGAATCAGTACTATATGTTGTTATAATAATTTTTTCCACACTCCATGCTTCTTGATTTGATGGCCTTCCATTTCCCTATGCAGACTTAAATTCCCCTTTTGCTCACTTGAGAACTAAAAATACATATTTTTTTTCCATGCATATGACCTACAGTTAAAAAACACGCATATATGGAGGTTGCTCCATTACAGGCCACGTACATGGGGTTTTCTACTCAAAAACTAAAAATATGTATGGTTTCCACACCATGTCACGAGATCCATGATCCTTGACCTTCCATATACTAGAAATTCTCTAACCTGACCCTTCAATTCCATTTGGAGGCTATAAATTGAGCCATATACAAGTCTTTGGACAAACACATCATTGAGAGCAAAGAAACTCTGGAGAAATTTTACTTCATATTGAGTCTGCATCCCTTTGTCCTTGAAAGTCTAAACTCTTTGTGTTCATCCCCCAATCTCTTCCTATCTTGATATGGAGAACCTCATTTTCTCCTACTACTTGTGATCTTGACTTTGTGGAGGATTGAAGTGGTGAAGGCCTAGCTAGAGGGACTTAGTTTCTTGGTTCTGATATGTGCCATTACAGAAGTTTGTCACCTATGTACTTATATTGATTACATTAATAGAAATACTCTTTTCTCGTCCAATTATATGTTTAAAATATTCACATTAATTTCCATGGGCATATTTGTCATACATTTTAATGGATTGTGCTAGTTTATATGCTAAATTTCTATATAATTTCTATATGTTTGTATATCTTGATTGTTGAGTTCTTCTTCGGAAGTTTGGATGAGGTAGGAACTTAGCCTTATTTTGTTAGAATTTTCATTTATCTAGCATACTTTAGTTTAGTATTGATTTTTAGGTGTCCCTCCATCTATTGTGGTTTACCCCTTGCCATAGATATTTTCCTCATAACATATTTTTTTAATCCTTTTATTCAGATGTATTTGCAATTAGTTATACCATATATGTACTTATCATAATCATAGAAACTTCAACACATCTACAAATATAGATATGGAAATATATATCATGTTTGATTATTAGGGTTGGTTGTCATTGATGTCAACCCTTGAAGAAATTATGGTAGCGAATTCCGATAGCACAAAGGTTTGGGTAATGGACCCAAGTTTGTTTGATGTATAATGGTAAGATTTTTAATATATTTTAATGTAATACTATTATAGATATATATTACATGTCATTCCATTTCCGGTGATATGTGGAACGTCACATAACTCCTCACGGTTAGAGAGTTATGGCCATGTGAAGTTGGAGAACCCTCATGAGTCATCTAGAAGCCCCAAAAGGTCAAAGTAGTCAAAGTGGTTGCAAAGAAGAAAATATTTAAATAATAAAGTGAAGTGATGAGTGTACTATAATTCAAAGTGGATACAAAATAAATTATTTAAATAATAAAGTTAATGGAGAAATTACTAATTGGACAAGTGGTTAGAAGTGGGTTAGCCCTAAAATAAGGAAAGTGGTTTAAGATGGTTAGAAAGTAAATAATAAAGTGAAGTGATGAGTGTACTATAAGTCAAAGTGGATACAAAAGAAATTATTTAAATAGTAAATTTAATGGAGAAATTACTAAGTGGACAAGTGGATAGAAGTGGGTTAGCCCTAAAATAAGGAAAGTGGTTTATGGTTAGAAGGTAACCCCTTGAGGAAGCTACATAAAAGTATAAATAAGAGGAAAGAGTCTCTCATTCAATCACACTTGAGAATATTGAATATATACAAGTTATTGAGGTAACCAAAGGATATATAAGGAAAATTTCATAGGGAAGGTGAAGTAAAGAAGGCCGAAATTCAAGGGAGGATAAATTCTTTTGATGTTGTTTTCTAAGGTATGTTATTTACAGGTCATCTCACCATTTTCGCAATAACTGTTTTTATAGAATGATTCAAACTGCGAAATATGGAGTTCATTGAGGAAATATATCCAAGTAGCTGTGATAAAAATTTCATCTTGTGGATCATTGTATTTTTTGAGTTACACTCCATGAAAAATAAGGTTTGTGGCTAGTCCTAAAACTAGTCTAAAACAAATGTTTCGAGTAAAAATGTCATAACTTCTTCATAACAGATCCAAATTCAGTAAAACCAAATGTATTGGTTGGAGTACAGTCTTTAGTATTTTGTGTACCATTTTCATATCCATACAACAAATATTCTGTGTGGGACATGCTCTACAAGTTAGCTCTCTAGAATAAGCCAGAATTCAACAAGGTATGTCATTTTTGCTATAAATCCTTTTCTAAGAGGTTCCAAGTAGTGAAACCTGGAGGAATTGCATAAAAGACATTGAAGAAAATTTTGTACTATTTTCATATCTTTATTCATTACAGGTACATAGTTATTATTATTTCAAGTTAGGGTTGTTGACTAATCCAAAATTAGTCATGTGAGACTAAAGTAAATTTTGATGAAAATGATAGTCTCTTGTTGTTAAATTTAAGGAAGGTTTGCAGGTATGTGATCATATACACCAGGTCTATTACAGAGTTAAAAATCAGATTTGGATGATGAATTGATGAGGGATTTTGGTTGAGGTACATGCTAGGTACATGGTTGAGACAAGTAGTTAATGAGTTGGCACATACATGAGGTGTATAGTTGATGATGTTGGTACATCTTGATTAGTCATAGTTTATCTATATTTGATGCATGATTGGTACATATTTGTTGCATGGTTGATACACTCGTTGATGGTACAGGTTGAGGTACAAGTTGGTTCATGGTTGATGCACTTGTTTATGGTACAGGTTGATTACAGGTTGTTTGGTACAAGTTGTTATAGGTACTTTGGTGCAAGTTTATTGGTACAGGTTTACAACAGTATATATCACAATGATAGTGTGATAGTGATTCCATCATTCTACTTATATTTCAGGGTGGGGGGACAAGGCAAGGACAGATGGTTGTAGTCACCTTTCGGTTATAGCCAGATAACATAGGAGGTTGTAGACTCCTTATGGTTGTAGCCAGAGAATTGGGGAGTTGGAGCTTCCCTCATATTGTAGCCTGAGAAACTAGGGGGTTGGAGCCTCCTTCCAGTTGCAGATCGAAAAAAAAGGAAGTTGGTGCTTCCAATGAATGTAATTATTAAATACATATAAGAAAAAGCATTGTGTAGTTTTCTCTCTCTTTGGGTTTCCACGTAAAAACATTGGTGTAATGTGTACGTGTATGATTGCTCATTTTTTCATTGTTTATTTACTCTGAAACTATCATATGATAATGCTACATTGATATAACAATTTCATTTTATGGTTAAAAAGGATTAAATTTCTCTATTACTTATTCAGGCCCCCCTCTCAATAATCCAACAAATACCTTGAAATCATTTATAGATGAATAACAATTCATGTATGAAAAGTTGTTAATGACGACGCCAATTCTCTGTAAGAACCAACCTACAAGCAGGCACCATCCTGCAAATGAAAGAGGACACCAATAATATATAGGCACAAACCTACAAATAAGCACCAACCTGTACATGGATGACGACACCAATCCTCTGTAGGCACCAACCTACAAACCAGGAACCAACCTAGATGAACTGAAATTCGTTTAAAAAAAATTCTTCTTGAAATCGACCGTAAGAAACAAAAAATAACTTCATAAAAAAATTGATCTTCTTTTCTTATCCACTAGGTTCATGAGATATGAACTATGCTCCACTTCCTCGCTTTTTCATATTTTTTTATCCATCCACCACACCATGCTAACTAGCTCGATCAAGGGATCATTATTTATATGGCTTGTGTACTCAACCATTTATCCACATGTGAAGTCATGTTCATTAAGTCAGCTGTGAGTCCCTTTTCCTCTTCTTTAAAATTGGGCCCTAACACTTTTCATTTCACGTGATCTTCTCATAGACCATACAACACAATTTTGATGCTCAACGGTCGTCAGATCTCATTATGGATTCAATCTTGTTTGTCGATCTACAACCGCATTCATCGAGGTACCAATATACTATACAACACTTCAAGGTACATCATTCATTCGATTTTTCCTTTGTTTGATCACAACTATCGATTTATTCTTTCATATTGGGACCACTGGGGTTCTTAAACACTCAGCACCATCTCGACGCACAACGGTCATTAGATATAGTCTAGACTTGATCTCGTCCATTGATTTATTCCTATGTTCACCAGGTCACAGGGCTATCAGACCTGGGCCTTATAACATGGATCATTATCCCATCCACGTGGATCATTCATGGTTTTACGCATTTCAATGACATGACCTCCCTTCTTTGTATACCTTGCATAATTTGGTTAGGTGGGACCCATGTAGATCTACGGTGACCATCACATCTCATTTGCATGCTGACCAACGGTCATGATTTCTCCTCGGAGCTCCTTCATCGGAGTACCTCCACTGCAATCAACCAATCTACTCTAATATGACTTGGATTCTTAGACAAATTTCATGTGGATCTGACATGGTAATGACTTGATGTTTTCATGGCTACTTACGCCGACATGCCTATTTGGGTTGATGTGGCTACTGACGTCGTCACTTAGTTCAACTCTTCTTTGTACACTTTTTTGACTTGGAACTCTAACACGTGGCCTCATCCTTTCTACTTTTGTGGCTCTGACATGGCAGTTGATGTGGTGTATGAGGTGACTCACACTCATTCAAAGTCTCTCTTTGGATTCCCAATGTATTCTTACATTCAAACACTCTGATTAAAAAGAATCGAAGAATATTCCCTTCTCATATCGAATTTCATGCCGAAATTTTGGGAGCACGAAGGGTTGTGTACAAGTATTTCAGAGTGTTCTATCGAAGTGAAACAATTGACCCTTTTATTCACACTATGAAGCAAGAGCATTGAAGAATATTCCTTTTCTTGTACTTTTGCCAATACATTGTCACCATGTGTCCTTTTTTTCAAATCCGTTGATCTATTCCACTACGAATAGATCACACCCGTTGATCGGTCTTGTTCTATCGTAGTTCCTTAATGGAATCCAATCGATTCACTCCAACAACCAATAATATGTTGACATGTGTCACCTTCGTATTTTTTGATCTATCTACTATGAATACATCTTGACCATTGGTCAGAGTTCTATTCTAACTCTTTCAGACCTATGGATGGTTGTTTCAGACCCTACCATGTGGATTCCTAATGATCGTTGATCTCTCTGTTTTTATGATCAATATGCGTCGTTGGTTGGAACTACTCGTCAAATTATTCTTCTAGATTGTACTCCAAATATGCTAATCTCAAAACCTTAATCCATTTTTTTTGGACTCCAAACTGAAGGTTGCTTCCCACCATCAATATGGATGTACACCGCTCCATTTCTAATCCCAGTCTTCCAAACCTTTAGGAACATGAACAAGGTCTCAATCCAATGTATATAAATTCATGGTTGATTATTCATCCTGGTATGATGGTTCTTGTTCCTCCACACTTACAAAGAGGATTCAACTCTTTATCCACCTGCAAACATGATTCAACAAAGCCTCAATTTCTATCAATATAGGATCGTCTATCTCTTCGATGATCGATGATTAAGGCACGATCTATCCTCCTTCCTCGACTAAGGGTTCTTTTGCAACCAATGTTTATGATTCCAGTGTCATCCTATCACAAATAGCTTTTCATCATTGAAACTATCAAGTAATCAGTCAAACAAACTCCCCCTACAGTTTTGACATCAATGACAATATATTCAACAAGTTTCGTGGTCATCTTTGTGCACATCTTTGAAACTTGAGCTTGTATTTCAGTTCGATAATTTTATTTTGTGCTTTCCTTTGGATTTGCATTCATAAAATACAAATATATATATATATATATATATATATATATATATATATATATATATATATATATATATATATAGAGAGAGAGAGAGAGAGAGAGAATCTTTTATTAGTTTTTGCTTTGGTAGAAAGAAGAACAAAATGAAAAATAAACCTAGTTTGTTGCTAGTTGGGTCTCTTTCTTTATGTTCCATCGTTTTGCTTCATATTTGAAAAAACAAAGATATTGGCATAGGATTTTGTTTTATTCTCATCTTGAAAGTGTTTAAAATAAAAACCTTGTGCTTTCTTATTTTTCTTTTCTCAAAAGGTTGCATTGTGCATTTTGCATCAGAACGAGAAAATATTGCATTTCAAGGTTTGAAAGATTGTTCATGCATTTTTCTATTTTGAAACTCTTTTTCACTGAAGAATTAGTGTAAAGTTTTATTTTCCAATGTTCTTATAATTTGTATTTTCCCAATAGTCTCAAACAAATCAGTTTCACTTCCGTATCCTTTTAGTAAAAAAAAACCTCTAAAATGAACGCTAAACTTAAAATTTACTAGACTTTGTTTCTAGGGTTCATTAAAAAGTTTAGGTTTATGGCCTTGTATTAGGATTGGAGAGATAAATATCCAAGTCCATTGAAAAAACATAAGATTCTGAGTTAGGGAGATTCAAATCCAATTTTCGTATAAGTATAGCTGAAAACCTCCGCTAACACAGGAGTTAAACATGAGGTCATGTAAGGAAGAGTCAAGGAGATAACCCCTCCAAGGCTTGAACGAGAATTGTGGAGAGATTGTTTTTTGGGGGTTTCGCTAGTGCCCATACCTCCTTGTGAGGTAGTGATTTCTAATTTTTGGGCTTTGTTACCATACCCATACATTTGATCCCAACTATCGACAGTACCCCTTGGATGTTGACTGCGAGTTGGTATCCATATTTTCTCTTTCTAGGTATCTCAAAGGTGACTGTGGGGGGTTTCCCATGGTACCTGAGATAGACATCATATCACACTATTAATGGAAATGGAGGGTGCCCCACAAAAAAATGTTTACTTGTACCAGGTAGGGTTGGTTATTGGAGATCAAGGTAACTACTTTTCACTCCTTTGTTCATCAATCTTGGAACTTGATCAACCCATGTCAGTTTTTGGAAGGTCCCCTTCCACTTTTTCAATTCTTTTTAGTCAGGACCTTATCCACCTAGGAAGAAGTTTTGGAGAATTTGTTTGTTGTTTATGTTTATCTTAAGACTTTTTATTGGAGTGATTTTTTGTATAGTTTGTCTTAGTTTGTTTCTGTACCACCACTTTTGGACCATTGATTCAAGGTGGATGACCAACCACTCTACCGGTAGGGAAGGAACCCTAGTATTTATCTTCAAATTATGGAGCTACCTCCTTGGAGGAATGGTTTTTATACTAATGCTTCACCAAATTCAATTTGTGAGACTTGTTCGGACATGAACAATCTCGCAAGGGACGAACCTATGCATAAGAATGTCATGGTCAAAGTTCTTGAGGATACAAACTAATGGAATTATTTGTCTTTTCCTTTCTTTGGAAACATTAGTGCCCCCTTAATGGCTGCTTCAAACATTCCTAGGTTGAATGTTGGACTACCGGTTTGGTTGTGGACCACTCGGAATGTCTCAAATGCTCTTGATGCTTCTCATATAAGCACCTTGTGCCATGGGCATCGAATGGATGTTGATCATTTAACTTCTCCATATGTGAAGTCTACTCCTCCTCCTTCTTCCTCTTCTGGTGAAAGTCTAGCTACAAGTAACCAGAAGTCTAAAAGGAAGAGGAAGAGTAAGAAGAAGAAGTCACCAACCTTTACTAGACATGTTGGAGACATGAAACCAACCACTTCTATTCATGCTAAGATCACAATTCATATTGGCATTAGTTCACCAACCTCTATGAGTCATGTTAGAGATATGCAACCAACCATTGCAAGTAATTCTAGGTGCAATTTCATATTATTGCAGTCCTGAACATGTAACCAAGTACTGTCCCGACTTATTGAAGAAGTGGGAGGACAATAATAACTATTGTAACATGGTGCATGTCGATTCACGTAAAAACAAGAAGAAGAAAGAGGAAGAAGAAGTCAGGGTAGTAACCCATGGAGGGGCAAAGAGAAGGGAATACTTTGAGCACGGTGAAGGCTCGGATCAACAACCAGATAGAAATATTAGGAAGGCACTCCATCCCGCTTCAAAGTTTGATGTTGCTCAGTAGAAGTAGATTATGTGTGATGCGTAGAGATCCCTTGAAGAACAAAGAGCGCACGAGGATATGCAATTCATGACTCGAAGATCTCATGAAGAGGCATGGATCTGAGAGGAAGTGCATAGGGTGACATAAATGTCTCTATAAGAAGAACATATCCACGAA
Organism: Picea mariana; assembly: GCA_032191745.1. Classification (NCBI taxonomy): domain Eukaryota; kingdom Viridiplantae; phylum Streptophyta; class Pinopsida; order Pinales; family Pinaceae; genus Picea; species Picea mariana. Next base: position 134,175 of record JASDQU010737187.1, on the reverse strand, counting down.
GAGGCACAGCGGGCGATGCAAAGGTCGTTGGAAGAAGCTTGTGTGTGTGAAGAATTTCAGCGCACGATGCAAATAGCTTTGGAGGAGGCTTATGTGTGTGAGGAATTAAAGTGCGCAACCCAAATATCAATAGAATAAGCATGCATATAGAATACGTTGCAATGAGCTTAGCAAAAGTCTTATGAATAACAATGCCAGGAAGATTTGCAATGTAGAGCATGCACAGAATCCTTGCGTCAACTAGGTCACATAGTAGAAGCCGAAGATAAAGTCAATACCTTCTTACACTATTGTTTGCACTTGATTAAATATACAAAAGCTACAAGTAAGTTGACCCAAATGTTAATTGATTGCATGAAATAACAAGGAGAGGAGACCACCATATCATCTTTGTTGTTGGAAAGGGATGTTTGCCAAGACAACAAGTAGAAGCACATTGAACGAGAGTTTAAGATGACAGTAGAGCTTGGTGGGTACGACATGGATGGAGTCATGTTGGACCTGGGATATGATGTGAAAATTGTACACAAGAAGTCTTGGTAAGTGATGAGTAAGCCTAATTTTACTTGGTCTCCCATCTAGCTCCATTTATCCAATCAGTAAAATATCTATCCCATAGGCCGACTGGATAAATTAGAAGTGAACATAGAAGGAGTGACAACAAAGGTCAACTTTGAATTCATCGAGATCATGGATGAGTCTGCTCCTTATCATGCATTGTTTGGGATTGACTCGGCGTTTGACAATAATGTAATCTTAAACTTGAAGAAGAAGTAGATGTCCTTCGAAACTAACACCTTGCGTGTGGTTGCGCCTCTATATCCATATGAGGGTGACTGCTACAATGAGCTTGTGGATGAGGATGCATGGATCTCAATCATTGAAAATATTTACAAGGCCACAGAGTGTAGGGAGGACTACATCAACCCCACCGCAAATGGTGAATTGAGATGGAGAAGTGTTAAATATTATGACACGGATTCTAGGGATTCCATGGAGAGGTGGAAAAACAAACTCTACAAAGTTTCCAGGCACAAATATGTATGGATCACGAAAGCAGTGTAATGGATCGGGTCTAAAAACATTTATTCCCCATGGTTTGATGGCATAAGGCCAGTGGAGACATTCCTAGTACAGGTGGAGAAAAACATTCCCACGGAGTAGATACTTCAGGTCATGGATGTCATGGTTTGAGGCACTACTGCATAGTGGTGGGAAACCCACCACTTGAATATTCAGAGTTGGATGCAGGCAGCAGAGTTTATAAAAGTTTGATTCCATCCTATTGTTGACTTTGAAATAGCCAACCGGTATAAGGGAACTGAAGACCCTTAGGAACACATCTCATTATGTGAACAGTGATGGTCTTCTGAAAACCTCCCTCGAGCTCAGTGGGTCCATCGATTTTTCCAAACAATGGATATGGTCCCTCAAAGCTAGTACATTCAAGAGGAGCTCAGGAGGAAAACAAGTGATTGCACCCATACAAGTTCCCAGTTTCATTCCACCTTTTGGTTCACTGCAGACAATCCAGTTCTCGGCGAGGCGCTCTATCGGGTTAAGGACTTCATTTTCTATCGATAACCAAAGGACTGTATATTCTGACCTTGTACAATTATTTACTGCAAATATATTTTCAATAAAAGAATAGAAAATATACAATGGAAAATACACACATAACACATAATTTTTTCCCCTTTAAACCCAAACCGAGAAAACTAGCATATTCTATATTCATCTTCTTATACATTGTTTAAATAAAATATACATGCAGGATCTCATACCATCCAAAACCTTAATCCAAATAACCCAGATTAGTCAACAACCCTAATTCCTTAACCCAAAATAGAAAATCATCAGCGAAAACCATGTCCTGAAAATCTATCCAAAAACAGATGCAAAAAATCGCCCCCCTGCGACCCATCAGGAAAGGGGGCACTCTTCCCCCCTCTTACCCCCATGCACGCCTGGCACAACGTAGACACTATTTCTAGCTATGCAAAGAATATATCACATACCCATCAAGGACACCAACCCCAAGGTGGTCTTCTCATACCATCAATCGGTGGAAAAATTGAAAGAAGTAGTACATTGCAAGAAGATTTATGTGGACAATGTTGATGATGAGGACCCTTGTAGAATCCAAATCAAATAATTAGAAGGAGACTATGCACTAAGGTTAAAATTGATAGATATGGATGCATCGGACTATAATGTCCTAATAAGAACCAAGAAACATAATATTGGCACTAAAGAAACACCCAAGATGGCCATTATTGGAGAATATTGGGATAAGGATATGGTCACCCACGTTGTTGACCTCCTTAAATAATAGAAGGACTTATTTCGTAGAAGTTTTTTTTAGATGAATGGCATTGTGAGATCATCGAGATCTATAAATATCCAACTCAAACCTGATTCCTAACCAATCTGGCGAAGACCCTATCGCTTAAATCCTAAGTACAAACAAAAAGTACACAAAGAATTAGACCAAATGTTGGATGTTGGGATCATTGTCCCTATAGAGGAATCTGATTGGATTAGCCCCATGATTTTTCAACCTAAAAAGACCAGATAAATTTGCATATGTGTCGACTTAAGGATTTTGAATGCAGCCTACGTCCATGACCCCTTCCTAACACCCTTCACAGACGAGGTGTTGGAAAATGTTGGTGTTTGGGAAGCCTACTCATTCTACGTATATCATTAAGTTCAGATCACCGAGGAAGATCAAGATAAAACCACCTTTGCGACCAAATGTGGATCATTTTCATACACAGTCATGCCTTCGGCTTAAAGAATTCCCCTACAGTATTTTATCATATAGTGGTCACCTCCTTCAAGAAATTTATCCACAAGTTCCTTGAGGTATACTTGGATGATTGGACAGTGTTCAATCTCTTAAAAAACCACATGCAATTTCCTTGACTGATGTTGGATTGTCGTCGCCAGCTACAGGTCTCTTTGAAATTTAAGAAATACATATTATGTACACCCTTTGGCATACTTCTTGGACTCATCATGTGAAAATACGGATTTTTGGTGGACCCAGCAAATATTGTCGCCATCTTGGATACAGTGGCCCCCACTTCAGTTCAAGGAATGTGCACAACATTAGGACATATAGGGTACTACAAACGCTTTATCCATAATTATGCTTAGATTATGGCCCCAATGGAAAGATTGTTTCACAAGGATATTAAATATGAATGGACAATTGACTACCAGCAAGCCTTCGATACTCTCAAGGAAAAACTAGTTAATGTGCCCATCTCGATTTTCCTAGATTGGTAAAAGCTCTTCCATGTCTACGTCGATGCTTCTCCATTGCACTCAGTGTTGTGCTAGAAAAACAAAGTGAGGGTAATATTGATCATCCGATCTATTTTTCCAATCAGAAGCTATCATATGATGAAAACAATTACAGTACAACCAAACGTGAGGGTCTGGCCATGGTATATGCATTACAAAAATTATGCCACTACTTTTTGGGGTCCACTTTCAAGTTCTTCACTAATCATTCTTCCCTCGGGTATTTGGTCAAGAAACCAGTATTGGGAGCATGGATAATTTTAAGGATGGAAATTTATCTTAAAAAGTAGAAACCTTGGTGAATATTAGTAGTCGTTCATATGCAAACTATGAAATGTTGGCAAACATTTTATAAAAATATTCAAATTTCTAAGGATTTAATATAGTTTCTATAAAATTTGGTGATTTTAAAGGAAAAATAATTTTATTCTATAGAATTTGGGAGAATAAGTTTTATATTGGTGAATATATTTTTGGGGGAAAAGCATGGAAAATTAGCCCATGGGTGAAATTTGGCCCCTAAAACTTTCCCTAATTAGGAGGCCAAATCTACTAGTGTTTTATTTTGTTTCAAGAATTTGAATTTGAAGTTGTTGTTAAGACTCACAAACACATTGTTGGACCAGATTGTCTGTCGTAGATTCAGACTAGCGAAATTTCTATGAACCTTGATGATGAACTACTGGATGCCCAGCTCTTCCAATTCAAAGTCATACCTAGTCAATTGGTATAAAAAGTTAAATTCCTCACCACTGACCAAGATTCTCCCGAATACACTCCTGCGCAATGTTGACAACTCGTGACCTACAGTGTTGATTATCAATTGATTGTTGGGAAATTCTATAAGTTGGGAACCAATAGAATTCTACATCAATGTGCTTTGAAACATGAACTAGACTCCCTCCTATATGAAGCACATGAAGGAATAGTTGGAGGCCACAATGTCGGTAAGGATAAAACGTGCAAGGTATTGTGCGTAATAATTTGGTGGCCCTCCCTCTTTGCAGTTTCTAGAGACTACTACAAATGATGCGACATATGTCAACGAGTGGGAAAACCTTGTCGTAGAGATGAGCTCCCACTCTTCCCAGTAACTGCACTTGATACCTTCCACAAACAGGCAATAGAATTTGTTGGGGCCCTCAATCAGCTCGCATGTCGTATTGAGGCATGATACATTATCATTGCAAAAAAATATCTCATAAGATGGGATGAAGCAGCATCAGTCAAGGATTGTACAACAAAGACTACAACGTGCTTCATTTTTGAAAATAATATCACCATATTCAGTTGTCCAAGGGTATTGATGAGTGACTAGTTGATCCAGGTGGATATAGGTGGCCACCCACCTTTTCCAACTAGCTCAAAATAGTTTTCTGGAAATTTTGGTAATTTACTATTTTTAGCAGTTTTTTAGGTCCTGAAACTTCTGGAGCTGTTTTGAGGCTCTAAACGACTTTTTTTTGGGGAAAACGGGGAGAAAAATTGACATTCCTTCAATGTTTCTCACACAAAAGTTGTATTCCTTAGATATATCTTTCTAACGAGGTATTGAGCGCGTCAAACAGAGATCGTATCCAAAAGTTACGACCCCGGGAAGTTGATGTACTAACTTTACCCAAACGAGGCCCACATGACTTTTGGTGCTTCATCTCCTACGGTTAGGTTTTTGGATGTCTAAGGTTTTTGACATTCTTGTTTGTTGTAAAAAGGCCTTCAAATTCTCATTGTAACCATATTCTTGCAAATGAGCACAGTCGTCACATCTCCTCTTAGAGATAAGCCGCCACCATTCCAGTAAGCTTGTTTTCCACTGCATTTTACAATTTTAGCTTATTACCTTATTGAATAGAAAACCAATTTTACTGTATCTTTGTTATTTTGTGTTAAGCACCTGTTAATAATCTGTATTCATTTCGTTCTACTCATAAAATTAGGATCAATGGTATCAGAGTGGTCTTCTCCTTGTCATCTTAATGCATGTCCCCAATGAGGTTAGAGTACAAAGAGTTGGGTCTTGAGCTTGTTTCTCTTGAGGAAAAAATCTCTCGCATGCCCAAGCAACCTCTCATGGAAGGAGAAAAGAAATATGATGGGATAGGAGATCCTTTCAAAATGTTTCTTGAGTAAACCCTCATGCTAGGAATTGGTGTGACTTCCATAACAAATATACTAGGAAGTGGTGTGACTTTCATAACAACCCTTAGCATAACATTGCTAACTGTCGCTCAAAGCAGTCGCTGGTGGCCAAAGTGAAAGCCTCTTAATCATATGCGGGTTCTAACTCTGAGTCAGAACCAGAAAGTGGAAGACATATCATTGACATGGAACCTTATTCCACTGTTTCTACCAACAAGCTCCAGCCTAGTGAATGAGACGAGCCAGAAGAAGGAGAGTGCCTCTTCCATTCACATATGTGGGTAAAAGTCACATCGCTTCACTTCATCGTTGATAGCGGTAGCTAGAAGAACATGATCTCAGTAGAGGCTGTCAAGCAATTTTCCCTGCTGACAACGTTGCACCCACAACCCTACACCATTGGATGGCTCCACCAAGGAAGCGATCTTTGCGTCAGCCAACAGTGTCAACTGTCATATGGAATCAAGCCCTTCAAAGACGAGGTATTGTGTGATGTTTCTCCTCTCGAATTTTTTGATGTTCTTTTGGTCCAACCTTATTTATGGAAATGTCATGATGTATATGAGTCTAGGCCTCATAGTGTTATTATTAATTTGAATAGGAAATTGTACAGGATACCCGAGGCAGTCCCACCTAATGATATTTCCTTGATCTCTGCTAAGTTATGTAGGAAGGTCATCTCTCAAATGGGAAAGTTTGTCTTCTTCATGATTCACTTTCAGAATGAGCAAAATATCACAGCCACATCCAGAGTCTCTACGGCTGACCTCTCAACACAGTAGGAGCAAGTAGATAAGGTCATGGAATTACTCAGATATATTCTCCTCGCCTATTGGGGTACCTTTGCACTTCCAGGTCAAGCACCCCATTGATATGACCCCTAGCACATCGTTGCCCAATGGGTCAGTCTATTGTCACTCTCTGTTAGAGAATGAGGAAATAAAACGATAGATCCAAGAACTACTTCACAAGGGGCACATCTGTCCCATCTCATCACCTTGTAGGAGCCCAATCATGCTGGTACAGAAGAAAGATGGAACCTAGTGACTCTACATTGATTATCGGGCTCTGAATAAAATCACAATCAGAAACTAGTACCTAATTACCTGAATCGATGACCTCCTTGATCAACTCACGGGAGCCAAATACTTCAGTAAGATTGATCTAAATTCTGGCTACCACCAGGTCCTGATAGAACAGACAGATGTATGGAAGACCGCCTTCAATTCAAAGGAAGGTCTTTTTGAATGGTTGGTCATGCCCTTTGGTTTGACAAATTCTCCAACCACTTTCATGAGGATGATGGATGATACTCTGTGACCATTCACCAATACTTTTGTAGTGGTGTATCTAGATGACATTCTCATTTATAGCAACACTTGGTCCGAACACTTACAACATATTTAGCAGGTTCTGCATACCCTGCGGCAACACAATCAGGGATGATTTTAGGGGCTAAATTTCGCTCATGGGCTAATTTTCCATGGTTTTTCCAAAAATGAGATTCACTATTTTAAAAATGATTCACCCAAATTCTATAGGATAAAATTATTTTACCTTAAAAATCGCCAAAAGTTTATAAAAACTATATAAAATACTTAGAAATTTGAATATTTTTACAAAAATATCGCCAAACATTTATAGTTCACATATGAAGGATTAGTAAGATTCGCCAAGTTTTCTACTTTTTAAAATAAATTTCCATCCTTAAAATCATCCTTGAGCACAAGCTATACACCAACTTGGAAAAATGATCCTTCGGCATGGACAGGGTCCATTACCTGGGCTACATTGTTGATCAACATGGCGTACATGTGGATCCAACCAAGATCCAATTCATCCATGACTGTCCATCCCCAACCACACTCACTAAGCTTCAGAGCTTCTTGGGCCTTGCCAATTTCTATCGTAGGTTTGTATTTGGATTCTCCCATATTGCATGGGCCCTCATCCAAATAACCAGGGGTGGTGGTAAGGAGAAATTTGTGTGGGGTCGGTCCCACCAATAAGCGTTCGATGATTTGAAGCAACACTTGTGATCATCCCCAGTACTTTCACTACCAGACCTGCAACAACCTTTTGAGATCAGGACAGATGCTTCAGACTATGTTGTGGGCGTCATTCTCACTCAGCACACCCACCCCGTGGCCTATCATAGTGACACACTATCATATGTTTTCCGTAAGTACCCTACTTACGACAAAGAAATATACTCCATTGTGAAATCCTATCGTCAGTGGATACATTACATTCTTGGGAAGGAGACATCCATCCACACTGATCATAAGCCATTGCAGTTCATGCAGACACAAGGAAAAGTCCAAAATGACTGCCATCAAAAGTGTTCCACACACTTGCAGCAATTCCACCTCAACATCAAGTATAAAATAGGAAGCACCAATCGTGTCATTGATTGCCTCAGCAGACCGCCAGTCGCGACACTCACCACGGTGCTAGACTCATGCGGCCGTGACACCTCTGGATGGCCCCAACTCTATGAGACAAACCCAGACTTCACCACCACCTACCAAATGTTGGGTGGAAACACAGTTGTCGATAATTTCCATATTCGGTATGGGTTGTTGTGTCACTTGGTCCATATCTGTGTTTCATCAAGAGAGTGAGCAAAGTTGATCTAAGAATCCAACTACAGTCAGGTGGAAAGACACTTTGGCGTCGAAACGACAGCAGCGATGCTACAGAAACATCTCTACTGGATAAAACTTCGACAGGAGGTCAACAAGTATATCAGGTCTTGCACTTCCTGTGCTATTGCCAAAACAACTACTAAGAAACAAGGCATGTACACCCCTCTTCCTACTCCTAACAGGCCATGGGAATCCATCTCAATGGACTACATGTTGTGCCTCCCATCCACCAAGCAGGGAAATGACTATGTTTTTGTGGTTGTTGATCACTTTTCTAAGATGGAGATTATGGTTTCCTGTAAGAAGAGAATCACAGTAGAGGCCACTGCCAAGATCTACATCACATTCTAGTCGAGCCTCTGGTCACTGTTGGACACCAAGCTCACCAAATCCATGGCCTTCCACCCCTAGACAGATGGCCAAACTGAGGTCATGAAAAGAATGATTGTACATATCCTTCGCATGTATAATTCCAAGAACCATCACACATGGGATGAGATCCTTCCCTATGTCCATCATAGCTACAACCGATCCCTTCATAGCTCAACTGGCCACAGCCCCTTTCAGGTGGGGTTGGGATTCCAACCATTAGGTCCCATAGATGTTTCACTTCCCCTTGCGGTCACCTCGACCGACTCATCTCTTGCTCCATCTAAAGCTAACAAAGCCACTCGATTCATTGAGTAAATCCAACAAATCCACCAACAGGTTCAGGATATCTTATAGAAGTCCAATGACAAGTACAAGTAGTGTCATGATCAACATTGGGTACCACATAAGTTTTAGGTGGGCGACAAAGTTTTGTTGCACTTGTAGAAAGAACGCCTTACAGTACCCCATCAGAAGCTTTGACCACTCCATTATGGGTCATACACCATCATCGAGGTCATGGGGTATAATTATTTTGAGCTCAACATTTCTCCTTTCCTTGTCCTGCACCTAGTGTTCAACGTGGATCTTCTTCACCCTTATTTCCCACCATTATGGGACACCTCAAAAGTAGTAGAACAGCTAACACCAACAAAGCTCAACCCCGACTGCATACAACAATAATTTAGTGATCAAATTGTGGACACAGATCAAGGGCACTCGATAGCAAAGGATCCAGCTTTATCGAGTTGTCAAAGTAGGGCAGCTCCTGCACCAAGGCAAGTGGCTCACCGGGGCCAAATTCAGCAGAAATTTCCTCATCTGATCGGGGAAATCAACGCATTTGATACCATTTCTTCCTAAGAATGGAGGATTGATCCAGGTGGATATCGGTGGCCACCCATCATTTTCCAACTGGCTCAAAACAGTTTTCTGGAAATTTTGGTAATTTACTATTTTTAGCAGTTTTTTGAGTCCTGAAACTTTCGGAGCCGTTTTGAGGCCCTAAACGATGTTTTTTGGGAAAACAGGGAGAAACATGGTAGTTCCTTTGATGTTTCTCACACAAGCGTTGTATTCCTCAGATAGATCTTTCTAACGAGATATTGAGTGCGTCAAACGAAGATCGTATGCAAAAGTTACGACCCCAAGAAGTTGATGTACTAACTTACCCAAACGAGGCCCACATGACTTTTGGCACTTCATCTCCTAGGGTTAGGTTTTTGGATGTCTAGGGTTTTTGACATTCTTGTTTATTGTAAAAAGGCCTTTAGAGCCTCATTGTAACCATATTCTTTCGAATGAGCGCAGTTGTCACATCTCTTCTCAAAGATAAGCCGCCACCATTCTAGCAAGCTTGTTTTCCGCTACATTTTAAAGTTTCAGCTTATTTCCTTATTGTGTAGAAAAACATTTTTACTGTATCTATGTTATTTTGTGTTAAGCACCTGTTAATAATTTGTAGTCATTTCGTTCTACTCATAAAATCTGGATCACTAGGGGTCTCATTTTCTGAACAAGAGCATCCAAAAACTCACTCAAAAGTTCATGATCCAACACCAGAAGAGCACTCCTTATCACACTCAAGATAATGGTACAGTTGAAGCCTTCAATAAAATTTTGGAACATGCCTTAACCAAATTTTGTAATTTCCAGCGTATTGACTGGGATCAACATATCCCTACAGTATTATGGACTTACAAAACCACATCCAAAAGGCTGACTAAGCATGCACCATTCATATTAGTCTATGGAAATGAAGCGGTCATGTCATTAGAATTTATTGTCCCTAGCCTATGGGTCACACTCACAACTCAGTTGACCGATGATTAGTCCCTCCAGCACAGGTTGGATGACCTTATGGAACTTGAGGAAGACCGAATAATTGTCATTTTCAGCCAGGTGGTAGAAAAATATGGATAGAAGGCCTAGCATGACTGTAACATCAGTCATAAAATATTTCAACCAAGATCTTTGGTTTCATTATATAACAACAAATATTTACAACATCCCGGTAAGTTACGCATGAGGTGATTGGGTCTATTTCAGTTATTCTACATCATCGAAGTAGGTGCTTCCAAGCTAGAAAACTTACAAGGACAACCACTCAAGGGTCACATTAATGGTAGCAGGTTAAATGCATACTACGACCCTGAGGGGTCAACCACAATTTACCTTTATTCCAGTGTTTCAATTCATAGAGTAGGCTTAACATAGAGTGTAAAACTAGTAGCATCAATCATGGTCAACATAAAATAAAATTTGGTTTTATTTCACAACACAACCTTCACATCACTCAAGTATATGGCCAAGGGTGAGTGACAGTTTCAATCAGTTTTCATATTTCCAAATCTAACATTTCTATAGGATTCTCATCCGCTCTGACAATTCATGAGCGTCTTCAAAGAGTCTCATAGCGATTCAATGCACTGAAAAGGAAAAGTGATCCAATATTACATTGTTCACACATGCCACAAGTACAAACTCCTTCCTTTCTCTTCACTCCCCGAGAAGCATCATCAGTACGACTGATCATGTCTATTTAACTCCCTAGGAATGTAATTTCACCGCCACTACCTATTTTTTTTCTAAATGAGTCACCTTTATCTTCAATCCATATACATCATCCCTCTAATGCCCTCTCTGCCATATTCTTCCACATTATTCTCCTTTTTCTAGGCTTCCACTCTCCCCTGTCATGGACCGACCTAGCAGACAATCCTTACATTGTTATTTCCAGGTCTCCCGAGTTGTTCCAGCGTTGGATATTCCAAGGTCATGTCGACTATCAGGATATTACCAATTCCTCAGCCTCATTCCCTTTATTTTATTTCCTACCCAGTATCTTCTATGCCCATCACAATTGCTTGAACCACCACCATACCTCATCCCCCTTACTGATAGAAAAATACCCCCTTCAATGGCTCTCTAGTAGACCTACATCTAGCCATACTCAAGGGCCTTCCCCTAGAAGCAGTGAGTTTAGTTGATCTCCAGCCATCCAACCTTGTTGACCCTGACCCATGTCTCACATCTCGCCAGGGACCCTCAATCCCCACCAAGAAGAACAGACACGGATTTCTTCTCAGCTTAGTTTAGACAAAGAAAACACACAAGCATACAATTATGCTCTCTCTCAGGGAAGTACCACTTCTCTTCCACAGTGAGGCATGAAGGGGTAAATTTAAACATCTCCCTCAACCAAATCTATAGAAAAAATAAATATTTCCAAGACCAACAGCTAACAACAAGCACAATTGGCTTAAATAAATATGAGAAGATCTTATTCTATATTTCCACCTAAAGAATTTAAGCAGTTGACTCGAGGATGAGCCAAATAATAGTGGTAGGGGCTTATTGGCACCCAATTTTTGGGATCAATTTTACGCACGCACATAAAAGGAGATGTGCATGTTCATTCCCTAAGCTTTGCGCACACATAAGGAAATGTGCAAGGAGTACCATAGAATGTGAATCAAACCTGGTTTTGTTAGTAGCGCACCTAGGATAAAGACTACCAAGTGTGCGTTGGTCCACATTTTGTCAGTTGCACTGGAAAACAATATGATGTTCACCGAAATCAAGAAATCAATCACCGATAAATCTCCCCAAATTATTATTGATAGTAGCATAAGAAGACATGGGGTGGCCAGAAGATGAGTTGGCTAGGAAGTTAAGATTGCCCCTAATACAGAGAGTCTATGTGGAGCATTGGAAGGCACCAAAAATTTGTGCAATAGTTGGATCAGATAAGCGAGTGGATCAGAGCATAAAGAGACAGCACTCCCGAGTAGCAAAAGATATAAAAGGGAGCTCTAAGCTCAAAACTACAATTGATCAGTGTTGGAGTAGGCTATTTTGGATAGGTTTTGGGAATTGCGCAAAAGCAGATCGCATAACATTTTGGCGAAGGAGCACCGCATGTGGAAATAAGTTAGTTCATTTTAAGGAGTTAGCGTGCAAGAGGCGAAAGTTAGTTAGGAGTTTTGGGACATTTTTCCCACATTTTAACAGGCTTATCCCTATTGTAAACTAAAATATATAACAGGTTTTGGGTAGAAAAACTCGGGGGATGATAGGTGGTGAATATTCGAGAGGAAGAGCCTAGTGTAGTTAGGTGTTAAGCGATGAATAGTGAGCTGAGTTGAATATCATTCGAGAGTTATGTGTGCACTGCAACATAGAACGACTTGTGCAGGTTTTGTTTTTACTGAATATTTATGTATGAGCGCAGTGCACATGAATGTAATGGAGATTATGAATGAATTAATAAGAAGCCATTTGTTGTGCACATAGCCCAGTTTGGGGTGAACCACGTTAATCCTTGTGTTCTAATGTACATGTTGTTATGATGTGTTTGCTTATTATGTTTAATGTGCACCTATAATGAATGGTTAATATACATATGTTAGATATGTTAAATGGTTCCACGCATATGATGAATGCTTAAGTGAATCTATCATAGATCGTAGTATTTATATGGTTTCGCACACAGAACATATGAATGAATGTTAAGTAAATAATAAGGATTGAATGCCTCACAATTACCCACGACTGCAGAAACCTGGTTCATGCAGTCCCCATAGGTACCTTGGGTGAGACTTCAACTACTTGCAGGTGATGTCGAAAGGGATGGTGTCTTGGGATTTGTTGGTGAATTAATGATTAACCCTGCATATTTTCACTACCCACCAATAAATGGTTATGTTGTCGAGATCGAGATCTACGAATGAGGGGAATGTGGAGGACAACTAAGGAGGGAATCATAGAATGGTTGAATAATAAGGCCATCGAATTTGTTGTATATCATAATCATAATCCACATATCAATGTAAAGGAATGGTTACAAAGGTATGTGTTTAAATATTTTCATGAAATTTATATGTGAGTGTTGGGGGCCTGTTGGAGCAGGCTATTTTGGAATGTTTTTCAGAATCGCATAGAAGCAGATCACGCAACATTTTGGGAAAGTATAAATGCACACAAAAAAAATTTAATGCATTTTAAGAAGTTAGCACGCAAGAGGCTGAAGTTAGATAGGATTTTTGGGACATTTTTACCACATTGTAATGGGCTAAGCCCTATTGTAAAACTATAAATATGTAATGGGTTTTTGGTAGAAGAAAATAGGAAATGATAGGTGGTGAACACTTGAGAGGAAGATCCTAGTTGGGTTAGATGTTGAGAAATGAATAGTGAGTTGAGTTGAATATCAGTCAATAGGTATGTGTGCGTTGCAGCATAGAACGACTTGGGAAGGGTTGGGTTTTTACTGAATATTTATGTATGAGTGCAGTGCACATGAATTTAATGGATATTGTGAATGAATGGATAAGAAGTCAATCGTTGTGGACGTAGCTCAGTTTGGGGTGAACCAAGTTAATCCTCATGTTCTAATGTGAATCTTTTTATGATGTGCTTCTTATTCTATTTAATGTGCACCTATGATGAATGGTTAATATACATATGTTATACTTGTTAAATGGTTCCGCCCAAAATTCATTATGGACGTAGCCCAGTTTGGGGTGAACCAAGTTAATACTCATGTTCTTATGTGCATGTTGTTATGATGTGCTTCGTATTCTATTTAATGTGCACCTATGATGAATGGTTAATATACATATGTTATATTGATTAAATGGTTCCGCGGATATGATGAATTCTTAAATGAATATGTCATAGATTGTAGTAATGGTACGGTTTCACGCACATAACATATGAAAGAATGTTAAGTAAACAGTAAGGAATGAATGGATCATATTCCCTCATGACTGCAGAAACCTGGTTCCTGCAGTCCCCATAGGTACCTCGGGTGATACTTCACCTTCTTGCAAGGGATGCCGAAAGGGTTGGTATCTTGGGATTTGTTGGTGAATTAATGATTATCCATGAGTCTTCCCAGTGACCGCCAACAAATGGTTTCGTTGTCGGGACCGAGATCCGTGAATGAGGGTAATGTGGAGGCAAACTAAGGAGGAAATAAGATAATAGTTGAATACTAAGGAGATCGATTTTGTTGTATTTCAGAATCATAATCCATGGATCAGCGCAGGGGAATGGTTACAAAGGTATGTGTTTACATATTGGCATGAAATTTACATGTGAGTGTTGGGGGCCTATTGGAGAAGGCTATTTTGGATAGGTTTTGGGAATCGTATAGAAGCGAATAACAAGAAATTTTGGCAAAGGAGAAACATGCGCGGAAATAAGTTTCTGCGTTTTAAGAAATTAGCATGCAATAGGCAGAAGTTGGTTAGGCATTTTGGGACATTTTTCCCACATTGTAATAGGCTAAGTCATATTGTAAAACTATAAATATGGAAAGGGTTTTTGGTAGAAGAAAATTAAAAATGATAGGTGGTGAAAATTTGAGAGGAAGATACTAGTTGAGTTAGGTTTTGAGCAATGAATAGTGAGTTGAGTTGAATATCAGTTGAGAGGTATGTGTGCATTGCAGCATAGAATGGCTTGGGCATGGTTTTGATTTTACTAAATATTTATGTATGAACACAATGCACATGAATGTAATGGAGATTATGAATGAATGAATAAGAAGCCAATCATTGTGTAAGTATCCCGGTTTGGGGTGAACCAAGTTAATCCTCATGTTTTGATGTGCATGTTGTTATGATGTGTTTGCTTATTTTGTTTAATGTGCACATATGATGAATGGTTAATATACATATGTTATATTTTTTAAATGGTTACACGCATATGATGAATGCTTAAATGAATTTTTCATAGATCGTAGTAATGATATGGTTTCATGCATAGAACATATGAATGCATCTTAATTAAATAGTAAAGAATGAATGCCTCATATTACCCCATGACTGCAGAAACATGGTTCCTGCAGTCCCCATAGGTACCTCAGGTTAGACTTCACCTACATGCGGGTGATGCCAAAAGGGATGGTATCTTTGGATTTTTTGATGAATTAATGATTAATCCTGAGTCTACCCATTGCCTGCCAAAAAATGGTTTCGTTGTCAGGATCCAGATATATGAATGAGGGGAATGTGGAGGCCACCTAAGGAGAAAATCGGAGAATGGTTGAATACTAAGGATATCAAGTTTATTGTAGATCATAATCATAATCCAAGAATCACCACAAAGGAATGGCTACAAATGTGTGTGTTTACATATTTGCATGAAATTTTCTTTGATGACTTCCTGAATGTGTTAACGGAGTGGATCCATATATTTATTCAACAAATCAGAAGATATCGGACTGCAATTCTGAGGAATTGGACTCCTGAATTTATCTAACAAGTTAATACACTATGAAATAAGACATCACGGGCAGTTGAATACTGGTTGGATAGTGTGTTGGGAGGTTAAGTTACTGAATTTGCCATAGATTGTGCTCATTCGTATAGTACTTTCGAAAAATAATTCTTCCTGGGACTGCGTGGTAGATACTTGAAGTCAATATCTATATGGATTAAGATGTTTTTATGTGACAAAGAAGTTGTGATGGCCATGGAATCGGATTGATAAGCACCTTCGCGCACAGAGTGGAACTGGAGACTAATCATGGAATGATCTAAGTGAAGAGAGGGATGAAGAAAAGGAATGAGGAATGGATGGGCTGAATATGTCGAGTGAAGAAGAGAGTGCAACAAATGAAAAGATTGGAATTTGTGCAGTGGTAAGATATTTAGACCGAATAATACGAGGACTTTGGCTGAGATAGGATGGCATCATAGTGATATCGAGGAAAGAGACACTGCTATAATATTTCAGATCGAAGGGAGTATTCACACAAAATAAAATAGATGTCATCTCAGTCCAGTAGAAGAATATCCCACTCATATCAGACTCTACGTCGAACCCATGACACTGTGTGCATTGCCAAGAATTAAAGTAAGATCGAAAGTTTTGTCAATTCTAGTTAGTGGAGGAAGTAAATATAGTAGTAGAAGTAATAGAAGTAGTGTATGTAGTACGTTGAGTCAAAATCAGTTAGTCGTATCAGGAAATAATACCACATAGAACACGATAGTGAGGGTATATCCCACCTTAAGGATGCCTCTCTTTCAAGGGGTCGGTTCAAAATATACAGAACAAAATTTGTTCATTTGTGACACAATATGAATTGTAAAAAACATCCAGGATGATGATGTGAATATTGCGTAGTTCGCAACAACTTTCAGAGATGGTGCACTATTATGGTATATGAAATATCATAATACTACACCTACATGTTAGATGAGAACATTGACATAAGTGAGACAAACCTTGTTGAAATAATTCCAGAAGCCTAAGTCTCAGTCGCAGTGTATTACCAAGTTGAAAGAAATCAAGTAGATAGTAAATGAACCGGTATGGAACAATAACCAAAGGTTTAAGGTATTGAAAGACCGGATAATGTTCCATATTCCAGATGAACAACAAAGAGAATGTTTTATTGCAAGTTTATTTCCACATATATGTTTCCCTTTGACATAGTAGAAGATTGTGATGCATTCGGAAGCTCTGGAAATTGCTATGAAATTGGAATCATCCCCTGTAGGAGAAAATGACATGGGGATGGCTCAAGTTCAGACACAGATGGCTACAATGACTATTCAGTGGAAGGAAATTACTAAAGGAAAATAAAAGTGTGAGGGAGTCTAGTGTATCACATGTAAAACATAAGGTCATCATAAAGATGAGTGTCCAACATTCCAACAATACTTGAATATAGGAGATCCAAATCCATTAGGGTTATGGTGTGAAATTTGCAAGACAATGGGTCACCACCCTCATAACTGTCCATTGATGCAGAAATATCAAAGAACCATAAGAAACTTGTTTTGCAACTTTTTTAAGCCGGTAGGACATGACGAGATGGATTTTCATGCATTGCACCTTATGAGAGAGCGCATTGCAGATGCTTATAGATTCTAAGGTGAAGAAGCAGAAGGGGGAGTATTGTAGTTTAATAATCCCAGGGGAGGTTATAGCCAAGGAGGAAGAGGATGTTTCAGAGGTCGAGGAAGAAGACTTATCATATGTTATAATTGTAATCAACCTAGACACATAGGTGGAGACTGTTTGAATCACTACATGACATGTACATATTGCATAGCACTAGACCATGTGATGAAGGATTGTCCACAATTGATAGTGAAATGGAAATAAAAGAGGAATGCAAATGTACAGATGATCACAGCAGAGACACACAATGAACAACCTAAGATAGCAGCAGTTATGTGTGGAAGAACGAGAACCGAAGCGGATGCAATGGTTCAAGGGAATATAATTCACCAATGGGTAAGGAAAGAAATGAAGTGATTACCATTGTTTGATCTGTGAAAAGAGAAAGATACCTATTATCAAGGAAGAAAATAATTTTTGGGAGAAAAATGGATAGCATCAAATTCAATTGCACCACCCTTGCATGATAGACCATCAGTGTTTGATATGCCTCTAGTCTATGACCATTCAGAAAATCAAGTTGAAAAGGTAAGCACTTTGGAAATTTTCTTAAGAAGTTGTTTAGAATAAATGAAAGATGAATCTGCATTAAGTAGTCTGTGTGCAATGATTTAACATTTTTCCCAATAGAAATATAAAAATTCCACACAAATAGCAGTTAATCAGGTGCACCGGAAGAAGAGAACAAATAGGGAGTTCTGGCTCAATGCGCAGATAGGAGCTTACGCAATGGACAATGTAATTCTAGATTCAGGCTTTGATGTGAATGTTATCCTGAGATAGACTTGGGATATGATGGGCTAGCCAAAATTTATTTGGTTTCCTATCTAGTTGATATTAGCGAGCCAACATAAGATTTTTCCAATTGGAAGGTTGACAGGGTAAGTTGTCAATATTGATAGAGTGTGTAGTGTAGCAGACATTGAAGTGATCGAAATAGTAGATGGAAGTACACCTTATTTAACACTGTTGGGACTTGATTGGGTATTTTATAATCATATTATCATTGATCTAAATAAAAGACAGATGATATTCCAAGTAGAAGACCTAAAGGTTATTGCATCGTTAGATCCTATGGAAGGAAGGAGATACGTAGAGTTAGCAAAGAGAAAAGAGATTGGAACTCTATATAATATGACTACGTGGATGGATGATTATGTGAATCCTATAACTGAAGGCATACTTATTTGGAGAAGTATCAGTTCATGTGCATCAAACTCAAAATAATATCTGGAGAACTGGAAACAAATATTGCACGAGGTGTCGACAAACAAATGTGCTAGGATTACTCATGCATTGCGATGGAACAAAACTAAAATAGTTGAACCTCCAAGGTATGATGGAATAAATAATGTATTTTATTTTATACAAGATTTTGAGTTACAAATATCATATCAATAGAGACTAATAGATTTGGATGTTGCACTGAAAGAAACCCCTGCTAGATGGTGGGTTGCGCACAAAGATGGCATAAGAGATTGGTAGCAGTGCAAAAGGTTATTACAAGTCATATTAGGGATAGAGAATGAAAGTATTATGCCAAAGTATAGAGGATTAAGTTGTTGAGTAGATCATGTTACGAACTGTACTGTGCAGTGGACATCAATACCAAAACAAGAATGGACTCACTTATTTGTGCATACTCTGGAAACAATTCCCAAGAATTGGTACATAGAACTAGAAGTGCATAGAGAAACAATAGATTGGGAAGAGTTGACCAAGAACTTCAAGGTACATTCAATTTTGAAAATAATAATCCTTTGATTGATTTAGCCTTGCAGATTATCAAGAACAATATTTTTTCATCAAAGGACTTGTTGTGATCAATACTTTTGTATAGTGCGCCTAGAGTCACTGCGATAGTTGAAGAGGTCTTGCACTGTTATAATGTTGCATAGGAATACCAAGACAAGGAATATCCAAGGAAGTTGAATATATCAGAGACTAAAGGGGAGCGCGGAGTAGAGGGATTGCAACTTAAATCTACAGTGTAAGCTAAGCCCTTAATCACATGTAAAGTAAATATTGGAACATAAGATAAGCCTAATTTTGTGAACATAGGAGACTAATGGAGCGAGGAAATAGTTGAATATTGTTGACTTACTGCACGAGTATCGGGACTTGTTTCCAACTACTTTTTCATAGATGAAGGACATTGCAGAAGAGTTGGGAGAGATGGAAATCTCGTTGAAACTGGATGCCAAACTTGTACAATAGAGAACCTATAGAATGAACCTTAAATATAAGGAGAAGGTAAAAGCAAAGATAGATAGGATGTTATAGGATGGAATTATAGAACCTGTTGAATAATCAAATTGGATCATCCCAATGGTATTTCAAGATGACAAAACATGAGGAATTAGGATATGTGTCGATCTGAGAAAGTTGAACGATGCATGTTTACACAACCATTTTCCTATGCCTTTTATAGATGAAGTATTAGAGAATGTAAGGGGTCAAGAGGCTTACTCGTTTATGGATGGATTCTCGGGATACCACCAAATAAAGATTTCACATGAATAATGATACAAGAACACCTTTTGGAGAGAATGGGGTTGTTTCCAGTACATAGTTATGCCATTTGGTTTGAAGGATGCACCCACAATATTTTCTAGAGTAGTTGTTGCAGCTTTCAAAGAATTCATTCATAAATTCTTAGAAATGTACTTCGATGATTGGACAATATTTAGTCTATTCAAAGATCATGTTGAAATGTTGTGCTTAATGTTGGATAGGTGTAGGAAGTACCATATCTTGTTGAGTTTGAAGAAATTCATATTTTGTGCGTATTTTGGAATTTTGTTGGACCATGTGGTGTGTAAACATGGATTGTTAATGGGCCCTGCAAATATCGTTGTGATTGTTGATTTTCCACCACCAAATTCAATCTTACAGTTGAGAGCCATGTTGGGTCACACTGGATATTATAGAAAGTTTATCAAAGGATATGTGTAGATTACATCCCCTATGGAAAAGTTGTTGAAAAGGACGTTAAATTTTAGTGGAATGATGAATTCCAGCAGGTTTTGGACACGTTAAAGAAGAAGATAGTCACTGCGTTGATTCTAGTTTTTCCTAACTGGAATAAAGAATTCCATGTACATGTGGATGCATTGTCTATAGAATTGGGAGAATTTTTGGCTCAACCAGGTGAAGGTGAGATAGATCATCTAATTGCATTTGCCGGTAGGAGGTTATCATCTACATAGTAGAACTATACTATGACGGAATGAGAAGTTTTGGCGATGGTGTATACCTTGCAGAAGTTCAGACATTACCTACTTGGATCTCATTTCAAAATGTATATAGACTAGTCTGAGTTGAGATACATGGTGAACAAGCCAGTGTTGGGGGGAAGAATATGCATATGGTTATTATTGATCCAGGAATATGACTTTTAGGTGATCATGAAACTATGGAAATTGAATTCAGGACCGGATCACTTATCGCGCATACTATCAAGTGAAGATGCAGGTAACTTGGATGACAGTTTACCAAACATGCACTTATTTGGAATTCAAATGGTGGATGACTATTTTGCAGACATAGTTCAGGTTTTTAGCACAAGAGTAGCCACATCAGACTTCATAGTGGTGCAGAAGAAGTAGCTAGTATTGAAAGCAACAAACTACCACCTGATAGTAGGAAATTTGTACAAGTTAGGCACAGAACATATTTTGTGACGTTGTGTATTGGAGCATGAAACAAATATGGTATTGTCAGAGGCACATGAAGGGGTTGTAGGAAGTCACTATGTAGTAAAGGAAACAACTCAGAATATTTTACACATAGGACTATGGTGGCCTACCCTTCACAAAGATGCTAAGAAATTATGCCAAAGTTGTGATGTTTGTTAGAGACTTGGAAAGTTTCCTAGGAGAGATGAAATGCCCTTATTTTAACAAGTGACATTGCAAGAATTTCATAACGGGGAAGTGGACTTAGTAAGGATGATTAATCTACCAGCTAATAGGTAAGGAGCTAGGTACATCATTATTGTGACAAACTATTTAACAAGATGGGTCGAAACATAACCAGTCATAGATTGCAGCACAGAGACATATGTGCGATTTTTGTTCAAAAATTTAATAACAAGGTTTGGATGCCGAAGGATACTTATGAGTGATCAAGGAACTCATTTTTTGAATAGTACGATTGCAGCATTAACAGAGGATTTTCAGATCCATCATCAGAAGAGCACCCCATATCACCCTCAAGCAAACATCACAATAGAAGCTTTCAATAAGATCCTAGAACATGCACTGGAAAAGGTTTGTAATATAAGCTAAGATGATTGGGAATTGAATATTCCAGCAGTTTTATGGGCATATAGTACTACAAGAAAGAAGTTGACAGGACAAACTCCATTTAGGTTGATGTATGGCCAATAAGTTGTGATGCCTATGGAGTTTATTGTACCAAGTTTGTGCATCGTTGCGATGGTTGGAGCAAGCTATTTTGGATAGATTTTGGGAATCATGCAAAAGTGGGTCATGCAACATTTTTGAAAAGAAGTTGTGTGTGGGGAAAGTAGTTAGCGCATTTTAAGGAGTTAGTGCACAAGAGGCAAAAGATAGTTAGGAGTTTTGGGACATTTATCCCACATTGTAAGGGCTCAATCCATATAGTAAAACTATAAATATGTAATGGGTTTTGGGTAGAATAAAATCGGGGAATGATAGGTGGTGACCATTCGAGAGGAAGAGCCTAGTGGACTTGGGTTTTCAGAAATGAATGGTGAGTTGAGTTGAATATCGGTATAAAGGTATGTGTGCACTACAGCATAGAACGGCTTGGGAAAGTTTGGTTTTTTACTGAATATTTATGTATGAGCGCAGTGCGCATGAATTTAATGGAGATTATGAATGAATGAATAAGAAGCAATTCATTGTGGATGTAGGTCGGTTTTGGGTGAACCACATTAATCCTTGTGTTTTAATGTGCATGTTGTTATGATCTGTTTGCTTATTATGTTTAATGTGCAACTATGATGAATGGTTAATATACTAAATAGTTTCACACATATGATGAATGCTTAAATGAATCTATCATAGATCGTAGTACTAATATGGTTTCATGCATAAAACATATGAATGAATGTTAAGTAAATAGTAAGGAATGAATGCCTCGTATTCCCCCACGATTGTAGAAACCGAGTTCCTGCAGTCCCCATAGGTACCTAAGGTGAGACTTCACCTACTTGCAGGTGATGCCAAAAGTGTTGGTGTCTTGGGATTTTGTGTTGAATTAATGATTAACCCTGGGTCTTCCCACTATGTGCCAATAGTCAATGCGTTGGTTAGTTATTATACCCCTTCATTTGTGGGATAAGGGACCCCCTTCTCCCAACAATTTGACAGGTAAATTCTACGAAGGTATACATACCCTACCACCCTCTGGATTTGAACTTGTGACCTTTTAGGATGAAACACATGTTTTTAACCATTAGGCCCACTCATATTGTATAGTAAATATATATGCATCGTGTCTGGCCCACCGCTTTAAATGCCACCAATTGTGAGTTGGCACCGTAGAAATCTTTGGAAACCATGATGGTCTTGTAAATTTGAGACTCGTACATGTAGTCATTCCAACCATCCACTAAACCTGCATAATTAAATTGCCTATTCAATTCTCGTCGTTAGCCCGACAATAAGATGTTGTTTTGAAGGACCAATCAAAACATAAGAAGAAAAATTAGATCGCTCCCAACAAAGTTAAACTTTGGAAAACAACACCAATTTTTTTGTCAACGCAAAAACAAAAACAAGCAAAAACGAAAGGACTAATAAAAAAGAATAATATAAATTTGAAATGAAATTAATTTAATATGTTATTAATATTTTTATATTTAAAATTTGTAAATATTTTTTATACATTTATCACATTAATTAATATTAATAAAGTCATGAAAATATAAAATATATAAATATCATAGAAGAATAATTTATAAATTTTTCATTGTTAACTATTATTAATAAAAATACAAAAATATTAATATCATTGAAAATATATATAAATTTGATTATATTTAAGTATGTTATTAACATTAATATCTTTATAATTCAATGATTTATACATTTTACACCATCAACTATTATTAGAAAAAATATTAAATATTGATAGCCTAAAAAATAATATAAATTTGATTATATGTCAGATAAATATGTTATGAATATTAATATCTTTATAATTCAATTTTGGAAAATATTTTTTTATCTAAAAATGTAAGTTTTCACTGTTTGATATAATGTTGACACTTCACCCATCATTGAGGACAACCAAAAAGATCAAAAGTAAGAAAAAGAGTGTCCATGTATGAATAAAAGTTAATGAGAATGATCAATGTATCATATTTAATTCATACCGGAACACTCTTTCTCCTACATTTGAGATTTTTGGTTGTCCCTGATGATGGGTGGAGTGTCCACTAGATAAGTTCAATGTTTCAAAACCAAATACATAGTTCTTATCCAAAAACACTCTCAACAATATTTTTATATACATTATACAACATTAATTATTATTAAAATATGTTGTGAAGTTAATTCATACCCTTTAAAAATAAAAGATTTATTTAATAAATTATATGTATATAATAGGAAATTTTTAGAAATATAATTTATAATTTTATTTTTTCAAACAAAATAATTATAATGATTTTTTTATGTGATTAAGGTATAGTGACTTTTTTGTGGAAACTGTTTTAGTTGAAACCACTTAGGATACTGATTTTTTTATGGAAACTATTTAAGGTTAAGAGTTCATCTTCCTAGGAATTTAGGAAATAAGTTAACAACTCAGCCCCTTAGGTATCTAAAAGACTGAAAGTATGTTCCCTTAAGAACCACCAATGCGAATATGCTTCCTTACGATCCACCACTGAGTTATTTCAAGTAACATGGTTTTCCTTAAATAAAAGTGATAACTCAATCTACATTAGTAAATAAAACCAATGATTGACAAGTAAGGATTATGATAAATTTTACCACATTTAAAAAAAAGATAAAATATACTATCTCAAAACTATTTTTTATGAATAAATATTTTTCAAATTTATATATTAATATTTTTATCTAGCTTCACTAAGATACTAAGAGTATAAATAAACAATAAGAAAAAACATTTTAGCTTATACTTTGAAGAAGAGTGCTCTTGATTCTCCTATAGTCCGTCAGCCCTGTGGCCCTTCCACCCTCCACCCTCCTCCTCGACATTGTCAAAGTTCTCCTCGTTGGCTCTGCTTCAGAGTTCGTCCTCAACTACCAATGGCGGCTTCCACCTTGCCTTCTCCTCAGCACGGCGGTGCCCACCCTGGTGTTGCTACTGTGGCATTTACTGGCCCTCCTCCTTTGGCCTCATCTCCCTCTTCTAATCCGCTCTCTCCCCATCAAGGATGTGCTCCCCCTGGTGCTTCATCGGCAGCAACTTCAGGTCCTCTCAATCCAGCTCCAGGCCCCTCCTTCAAAGAGGTGGCTTCACGCCAGGGAAATCCGCATGCAACGTCCCCTGAGGTTACCTCTCGTCAAGCTCGCCCGTCCGGGCTGCATGCAACAGTTCCTGATGCTCCGACAGTCTCCATTCAAATGTTGCAGGAAGCCCTAACTCATGCTCGGCATTATATCAAGCACGCTTTGTGTAACACCCCTTTCACTCACTACTGTGTAGGTGTTACTACGCGGAATAACAACATTCTCACTAATAATTAATCACTTGCATTTAAAACAAGTTAAACACATTCAACACAGAGTATTCATACGAATTACTGCCATAATCAACAATCAATACTATTTAATATTAATTCATATACACAGTGGAATTCATGATGACATAAGCAGCACAGTCATGCAAAACATGATTAAAGCATAATCAGGTACTTATCTTTAAAACAGTGGCAGTTCCACCAACCAAGTGTAGGCCTTCCATGAACCTCCTAGCCTTAGAACGCTCTGCTCATCAGCTCAATAGTGGATCACCCCCGAGCTGGGACTAAGCTCCACCCCAAGACAAGGAATTCTAGGTTAGGCTGAGGTTACACGGAAAACAGCACACAGCCACAAGGATGGGATTCTCTCCCAGGAACCTCTCACTCTCACTACCCACAGACCCTCATTCCCCACATGCCTGTTCCACCCCAGAAGTATACACCTTCTCTGTCACCTGGACAATCCTTCGGCTGCTAACCTCCCTTGCCTTGGGTTACAGCAACAGGCCGGACCAGAATTCTCTGGGCTCTATGGAAGCTACAAGGTTCCTTCCAGGAGTTCTCTCCTTCCTCTGCGCACTCCCTCACCTAGAGGGAGTCTCTCACAAGCCCAGTAACATGTTCTTCCAACTTCAACCACCTCTCTCGCCTAGAGAGAGTGTTGTACAAATTGGCCAACAAGCCACACAGGATCAAACCCTACATGTCCACCATGATCAACGAGAATCCAGACACAAACACCCCAGGGCAGCTCCAGACAGGTGCAACAGCATAATCAGGCTTAGCAGGGACGAGACACTTTCATTTTCTCAATATGGCAACACGGGATAGACTCACACTTCTAGATTCTCAGGGATGCATGACAAGTTGTCCACGCAGGGGTCGATTTAGACTCCACGGTTTAGAATGGAGAAGGGGTGTACTGGCTTTCCAGAACAAACACAGACTTTTTCTCGAAATCAACACAGGCTTTTGGTTCAGGGGATGTACACACGGTTTTTCTCAGAGCCAGACACAAACTTTTCGGATCACAGGGACGCACGAAGGTTCTCTGTAGAACTCAGGTCAGTCGTACTGCTCAGAGCCTGTACACGCTCAGGTAGTCCGATCGAATGGGAGAAGGAACCCCCTCACGGTCCACCCTGGCCATTTTATTCGCATGCACCAGGGTCGACACTTGTCGCCCTGGAGACTGCATGCATTCCACCAGCACACATCACCTTCCCTTGGTCGGGAACTTAGGATAAAAATATAAATGGCACATGTTCTTTTTGGAATAATAATAAAATATTATTCCGAGGCTTAAGTCCCCTAGTCTTAACACTTAGCCCCCTTTCCCACCTTCCAGCCCCTAATCCCTTGCCTTCTCTGTGGAAGCTCAATCCCCCTTCACTCATTCATCTTGGTCGGTCTGCACCTGGTAGTGTTTACAATTTTATTAAATGTTTTGCATACATATAAGTACAAAATCAGGCCCTTGGCCTCCAACCCTTAGGCTCTCCGGCCTAACAATCACATAATCCCACCGGCTTATACAAACTTGGCTCACCAGCTTATGACACATATTTACAATTCATTTCAGACATCAGATTAACAATTGGGCTTGGACTTGGGGACATTACAATCCCCCTCCCTTATTTTTGCACTGTCCTCAGTGCTACTTTACACAGCATCTGCCAGCTTTTCAAAATTTTCAAAAAGATGTGGGTACTCTGCCCGCATAACATCTGCATGCTCCCATGTCGCATCCTTAGGACCGTACCAGTCCACTGGACCTTTACAATCTCTATAGCTTGATTCCGGAGCTGTTTTCTTTTCCTGTCCAATATGCACATAGGATGCACTTGCAGGACACCTTCTAGTTCCACCTAAATCACATTCCAATCGATAACATGATTAGCATCAAGTACATATTTCTTAAGCAGTGAAACATGAAACAAATTATGTACAGTCATAGATGCAGGTAATGCAAGCATGTAAGCAATTGGCCCAATCCTTTCCAGGATCTCAAACAACCCACAAAATCTTGCTGCCAACTTGGCGCAATTTCCCAGCTTCAGGAAACTTTTGTTAGTCCTCACTTTCAGGAAAACATGGTCACCCACTTTGAATTCTCTATAGGTTCTGTTACTATCAGTGTAACTTTTCTGCCTATCCTGGGCATCTTTCAAATTTCGTTTAATTTTTATCATTTGATCTTCCATCTCTTTGAGCAGTTCAGGCCCAACTACTGCTCTATCAGCTAGATTATCCCAGCTCACTCGAGTGTTTCACTTTCTTCCATAAAGTGCTTCGAATGGTCTCATCTTCAACTATGCATGATACCCATTATTGTAGGGGAATTCTACCAAATGAAAGTAGTCTTCCCACCTTGATGGTTTATCCATCACATACATTCTCAGTATGTCTTCTATTACTCTGTTCACCCTTTCTATCTGACCATCAGACTCAGGATGATACACTATACTAAAGTTTAGATTCATTCTGAATCCTTTGAACAGTCCTTTCCAGAAATTTGAAGTGAATTTCGGGTCCCTATCAGACACAATTGTCTTAGGAATTCCGTGCAAGCGTGCAACTTCTTTTAAAAAGATATCAGCAACATCTGCTGCCCTATGAGTGGTTTTCTATGGAATGAAATGGGCAGCTTTAGTAAGCTTGTCCACCACCACCATGATTGAATCATGTTGCTTGCTTGTTCTGGGAAATCCTGTGATAAAATCCATTGTTACCACGTCCCATTTCCATTTAGAAATGGGTAAAGGCTGCAACAACCTTGTTGGGTGTCTATGCTGAGCCTTAACCTTCTGGCACTCCATACATCTGGCGATGTATTCAGCGATTTCTTTCTTCCTACCCAGCCAAAAATAATGGCTTTTGACTGCTGCCACAGTATTTTGATATCCAAGATGTCCAGCATAAGCCACGTTATGCATTTCTTTTAGAATTTCCAGATTCAATTCTCAGACACTGGGTACATACACTCTGTTTTTATACAAAAGTAAGCCATCAGTTCCCAAGGTGTAACTTTCCTTGGTCTGTGGTCTCTCACACTGTTGTAGCTTTGCTACAAGACTTCTGTACTGCAAATCATCATTTGCATCTTCCAAAATCCTATCTTTCATCTCAGTCCTGTACATGCTAATGGTTGTAGCATGTAATTCGTGCACTTTTCTACTGAGTGCATCAGCCACCTTATTTTCTTTCCCTTTGATATGCTTGATATCAAAGTCATATTCACACAGAAACTCCAGCCATCTGATTCGCCTGGCATTTAAAGTCGGATGATCAAATAAATATTTCAGACCATTATGGTATATTCTTAATTCGAATCTCCTTCCCATGAGGTAATGTCTCCATTTCCTCAATGCGTGGATGATTGATGCCAGCTCTAAATCATGAGTGGCATAATTCCTCTCATGCTCTTTCAGCTTTCAGGACTCGTAACAAATTACAAATCCCTCTTGGCTGAGAACTCCTCCCAGCCCCTCCTTACACGCATCGATGCACACTACATAATCCTTATTTGGATCTACAATATTCAGGATTGGAGCACTGGTTAGTAGTTGCTTCAATCATTGGAAACTGCTCTCACATTCTTCAGTCCACTGAAACTTCTTCTCCTTCCTTTGCAAGGAAGTGATAGGGTGAGCTATCTTTGAGAATCCAGCTATAAACCTTCTGTAGTATCCTGCCAGACCCATAAAATATCTAACTTCTGCCACATTCCTTGGCACTGACCATTCTCGAATGGCCTCAACCTTTTCAGGATCCATAGCGATCCCCTCTTCAGAAATAATATGTCCCAAGTAATGGATCTGCCTTTGATAAATTGAGCACTTGCTCAGTTTTGTGTACAGTTGGTGTTCTCTCAACACCTACAGCACCATTCTCAGGTGTTGCTCATGTTCTTCCTCTATCTTGGAATACACCAAGATATCGTCCAAGAAAACTATGACAAACTTGTCCAAATAATCTCTGAACACTCCATTCATTAAGCACATGAAAACAACAGGTGCATTTGTTAGTCCAAACGGCACCACTGTGAATTCATAATGATCATACCTTGTTCTAAAGGAAGTCTTGCTAATGTCCTCATCATTTATTCTCACTTGGTGATATCCAAATCTGAGGTCTACTTTTGAGAATATTTTTGCATCCTTCAACTGATCAAAAAGGTCATCAATCCTTGGCAGAGGATACTTGTTCTTGACAATGACCTTATTCAATTGCCGAAAACAAATGCACAGCCTCAGCGTCCCATCTTTCTTCTTCACGAATAGGACCAGGGCACCCCCCGGTGACACGCTAGGGCAAATGTATCATTTTTTTAAGTAGCTCCTCAAGTTGCAATTGCAACTCTTTCATCTCTGGCGTACTCATTCTATAAGGAGCCTTCGAAATTGGAGCTGCTCCAGGCATCAAATTTATAGAAAAATAGATGTCCCTCTTCGGAGGTAGTCTAGGTACCTCCTTAAATACATCCTTGAACTCTTTGAGTACCTCGTGGTCTTCCATATTCGAGACTACATCTCGGGATGCTTCTTCCACCCGAGCTACAAATAATTGACAGCCTTTTCGGTAACATTTCTTCAGCTGCATGGCTAAGATTTCCCTAATAGCCACGGCTCTGGGAATTTTTTGGACTATTATCTGATTTACCTCTTCGTTCAGGCATGTAAACCTCTTGTTACGGCAATCCAGAAGGGCATGGTGCTAGTCCAACCAGTCCATCCCAATTAAGAAATCATATGAGCCTAAAGGCAAAATGTTCAATTCAACCTTAGTGCTCATTCCTTTCATGTCTACTGAACAGGACTTAACCAATTCAGTGACCTTCCTTTTGGTTCTTGTGGCCAAATTCACTAGCCAAGGCTTTTCATGTTTGCTTCTCGTTAGATGCAAACTATCCACCATTCTAGGATCTACATAACTATGGATAGCCCCTGAATCAATTAAAATAACAAGTGGTCGGTTGTTGATCGTACCTTCCACTTCAATCATGTGCGATTGAAATTATGTTTTCTTGTTGTCCAGGGCTGCATAGATCCTCGGCATTTTGCTGCCCATATCCTCCACTGTTTCAACTTGTTGAATAGTATGGACAGTTCTCGCTTTATCTTTTCTGTGGGGGCGGTTTTTGTACCTATGATTCCCTTTACAGCCCCAACACTCCATAGATGGCATTCTTGGCATCTGCTCACTCCCTTCAACTTTCCTAGGCTCTCTAAAAGATGATTGTCCCCAAGGACTATTCCTGAAAAAGGGAGGCATGTTTCCCTTCTGCCTCTGTTCTTTCTTAAACCTCTTCTAGTCATCCCAAGCCTTCTGAAAGGTAGGCCTTTCTCTTTGTTGTTTGTATAAGCATTTTTCCCTTCTTATGGTTTCTTCCATGGTCTTAGGATCATCATATTGAATCTTTTCACCAATGGAAGGTGGCAATCCACTCAAATACCTCTGAATTTTGACAGCCTCATCTTTGATGAACGGAACATACTTTAGTAGTTCCTGAAAACTTCGTTCATACTCATCAATAGTCATGCTGCCTAGCTTGAGTTCGAAGAACTCCTTCATCTTTCTGTCATAGTATCTTTTAGTCAAGTATTTATTCTCGAAATACCTCTTAAATTCCTTCCAAGTGACCTCTTTCTCTCTGATGTGTTGCACCTGCACAAACTGATCCCACCACATGGATGCTTTTCCTTTCAGTTGATACATTGCAATTATTCCTTCTGCATGGGCGGAATAATTCTACAGTTGGAAGTATTTCCTCATGCCAAGCAACCATGTCTCGGCATATTCCTCCTTCTGATGTTCTCCATTGAATGTTGGAGGCTTAATCTTTTTCATCTCCCATTTCAATTCATCCTTTCCCGATTTTTGGTGTTTTTTGGTAGGAGACGAGCTTGAACTACTGTGTGTTTCCTTGCCAAAATGCTTCGGGGAGAGACGGTAATGTCTGTTACCACGCCTCAATCTTCTTCTCCTCTCAGGGGTTCTGACACTTCTTGATCTGCTTGTATCACTTTCTTTTTCTAATTTCTTTTCTATTCTTTCCAGGCTCTTCAACATTTTTAAGTTGAAGTCACCCTGTTGATCCCTGATTTTCATGAACTTTCGGCTATCAGCTAGGCGAGCCTGGGCATCTTTCTGCAATCTTTCCATGAGTTTCATCATATGTTCTTCCTTATCTATCTCTTTTCCATGCCCATTGGAGTTCGATCCTTCCACTTCCACATTGACATCATTTCCTTCTCGTTCATCCTCTGTTTCAGGGGCAATCTGCACCTTTTCCCACTCCATACTCGATGTTGGTTAACTGGAGTTCTGAATCTCGTTGAACTCTACACACACACTATGCAATTCAATTCAAAGTTTGTCAGGCCATTAAAACTTCACGAAAAATCCACAACATTTATCAGCCAATATGAACAAGAACAAACGACATTTCGATTCAAATAAGTTTTCTGAGCTCTCGTTCGGCTCTACAATATCAGGACTTCATTTTTCAGGGTTTCGGGTTTTCAAAAATTCAACTCTCAGCATTTCAGGACTTCGAAACTTTATAATCTCAATCCATGAAGATCTAACAGTTAAATCTTTGTAACCAAAGTCACCCTTTCGCAACTCGCGATCTCTCGAGTTCGTGATCCGAAGGCCCTCGACTCATTTCCTCCAACACCAATACGCGAGATGCGATACGAGTATGGCTCCCTCCTCGCTAGCGCTTGCTACACATGACCATAGGCTAGGGATAAGTGCTAGCACTTTCATCGCTACTCGCCACTTCGCGAGTTTCAACGTCGAGCTCCCATGCTCTTATCTCGCGAATCCCCGAGACGCGAGAAGTCAATGGAGTGTTGACTCCTTTCCTTGACAGTGCCCTCCACACGTAACCGTAGGATAGGGCTTAAATACCAGCGCCTCTCCCAACTCATGCCTTGATGGGTTCATGGGTCGAACTCTCATGCCCTCCTATTGCGATCTCCTGAGACACAATAAATCAACGGAGCGTTGACTCCCTTCCTCCTGGTGACGCATATTCACCTGTCAGTCACCCGAGCCCACCTTGTGGTTCTACCACGTGTCCTCTCATGCCCGGGTCTTGGCACTTCACTACTCGTGAATTCGAAAATGACTCTTTCCAACCTCCAAAACCCCGAACGCGCGATAGGCGATGGGGTTCCTGATCCAACGGTCCTCCCGTGACCTGGATCCAATAGTTGTCCTCGCTCCTCGCAATTTTGAGACTTCGCAACTTAGAGCATCCAACTCTTGGGCCCTCACCATGCGAACCTTTGAGTTCATGAGATCCCTTGATTTCTTCCACCTATCCTCCTCAGATGGACGGTCCTGATTCTCTCGCGACTTCACCACTCACGAAGTCGAAGGACTTCCCTTCTGACCCCCGATGTCCGAATCCCCGATATGGGTGATCTCGCGACACGTGTCCGCTCTCAGACGAACGGCTCATATTTCCTTGGGACTTCTCTCTACTGCCCTATGCATGAGGATTTAAACCTCATGCATCTCCTGACAGATCCAACGACTGTCAGCTATTTAGACCAAGATCTAACGGCTCAGACCATTTCTCCTGTGCAACTTGAAACGGGTTTTTAAACCCTGCGCACCCATTCCAGACCCGACGGACACGAGGGTTCACCTTCCCTCCCAAACCGATCCTAAGGTTCTAACACTATTGGTGTGGAGACCTATCTCCTCGTGGCCATAGACCACACCAACTGCGGTTTCACATGTCGCTAAACCTCCTGAGCTTAAAAACTCGTCAAGTAACTCCTTGACACTTCGGAGCAAACTAAGGTTTGAAATTGGCCTTCAAGACCCAATTTCCCTCGCACTCTCGGTCGAAAGACCACTCCACTGGCCCATCTAGGCTCAGTGTCGAAACCTTGCTCTGATACCAAACTGTAACACCCCTTTCACTCACTACTCTGTAGGTGTTACTACGCGGAATAACAACATTCTCACTAATAATTAATCACATGCTCTTAAAACAAGTTAAACACATTCAACACAGAGTATTCATACGAATTACTGCCATAATCAACAATCAATACTATTTAATATTAATTCATATACACAGCGGAATTCATGATGAAATAAGCAGCACAGTCATGCAAAACATGATTAAAGCATAATCAGATACTTATCTTTGAAAAAGTGGCAGTTCCACCAACCAAGTGTAGGCCTTCCAGGAACCTCCTAGCTTAGACTGCACTGCTCATCAACTCAATAGTGGGTCACCCCTGAGCTAGGACTAAGCTCCACCCCAAGACAAGGAATTCTAGGTTAGGCTGAGGTTACATGGAAAACAGCACACAGCCACAAGGATGGGATTCTCTCCCAAGAACCTCTCATGCTCACTGCCCACAGACCCTCATTCCACACATGCCTGTTCCACCCCAAGAGTATACACCTTCTCTGTCACCTGGACAATCCTTCGGCTACTAACCTCCATTGCCTTGGGTTACAGCAACAGGCTGAACCAGAAGTCTTCAGGCTCTGTGGTAGCTACAAGGTTCCTTCCAGGAGTTCTCTCCTTCCTCTATGCACTCCCTCACCTGGAGGGAGTTGCTCACAGGCCTAGTAACCTGTTCTTCCAACTTCAACAACCTCTCTCACCTGGAGAGAGTGTTGTACAAACTAGCCAACAAGCCACATAGGATCAAACCCTACACGTCCACCACAATCAACGGGAATCCATACACGAACACCCTAGGGCAGCTCCAGACAGGTACAACAGCATAACCAGGCTTAGCAGGGATGGGACACTTCCGCTTTCTCAATATGGCAACACGAGATAGACTCACACTTATGGATTCTTAGGGATGTGTGACGAGTTGTCCATGTAGGGGTCGATTCAGACTCCATGGTTTAGAACAGAGAAGGGGTGTACTGGCTTTCCAGAATAAACACAGGATTTTTCCCGAAATCAACACAGGCTTCTGGTTCAGGGGATGTACACACGAKTTTTCTCAGAGCCAGACACAAACTTTTTGGATCACAGGGACACATGAAGGTTCTCTACAGAACTCAGGTCAGTAGTACTGCTCAGAGCCCATACACGCTCAGGCAGTCCAATCGAATGGGAGAAGGAACCCCCTCACGGTCCACCTTGGTCATTTTATTCACATGCACTAGGGTCAACACTTGTCACCCTGGAGACTGCATGCATTCCACCAGCACGCATCACCTTCCCTTGGTCAGGAACTTAGGATAAAAATATAAATGTCACATGTTCTTTTTGGAATAATAATAAAATATTATTCCCAGGCTTAAGTCCCCTAGGCTAAACACTTAGCCCTCTTTCCCACCTTCCAGCCCCTAATCCCTTGCCTTCTCTGTGGAAGCTCAGTCCCCCTTCACTCATTCATCGTGGTTGGTCTGCACCTGGCGGTGTTTACAATTTTATTAAATGTTCTGCATACATACAAGTACAAAATCAGGCCCTTGGCCTCCAACCATTAGGCTCTCTGGCCTAACAATCACATAAGTCCGTCGGCTTATACAAACTTGGCTCACAAACCTATAACACATATTTACAATTCATTTTAGACATCATATTAACAACTGGGCTCGACCTTGGGGACATTACACTTTGGTTTGCAGGTTTAACGGATTCTGGCCCAATCTTCCGGATCTCTTCTCCTGAATCTCTTTCGAATGGTACCCGCTCTTAGATGGAGAAATAATTACCTGCCCCTATGAAAAGGGGTTTTTTGTGGTAGTTTTCGAATCTACAAACGATAGAGACAAGGTGTTTAACTTTGGGTCGTGGTTCTGGGGTAGGGCAGGTCTGTCCATGCAACTATGGACCCCTTCCTTCAACTCTTCCACGGACTGCATCTCTTCAGCTCCAGTTTGGGTGAGACTTTTGTATTTTCCCCTACATTTATGGGGGGATGAGTCTCTTCAATCTATTGGCAATGGCGTCGGCAAGTTCCTCTACGGAAGCCCGGATTCCAAGCCAGCCCTCTCCACCTTCACTCGAATCTGTGTAGAAATGGATTTCACCGAAGGTTTCCTAGTTGAAATAATTCTTCAAGGCAAGGACTACTCAAGGAACCAAAAAATTGACTATGAGAATCTCAGTTTTAGGTGTAGGAACTGTTTTGAAATGGGGCATATAGCCCACACCTTTGAAAAACTACCCGGGAAAAAAAAGGTCGTCCAAGATCCAAAGACCCACCTAGTGGATGGGGGCTCCAATGGAGCCGCACTCTAAAAGAAAGGTCCAAGGAACGACAGAAGAAGCAGAAGCTGAAATCAAAGCCCCCGCTATAGGGAATGCTTAGGCAGAAGTCATTCCCATGTCGCCAACCCAGCCAAAACCCCAAAACTCATGCTCGGCATATCTAGCTGACGAGGAAGGCCCTCTAGGCCCGACGGAAAGTCAATCTCAGGACCAAAGCAAGGAATGGTGGACGGTGTCGAAAAAGAAAAAAACATTCCAAGATAGAAATGATGTAATGACGCAAAGCCATTCAAGCTCGCTAAAATAGTTTTGGTTTCCAGACTTTGTTCTGTGCTAGGATCTTCAAGCATTTGTTTTCCTGTTTACAAGAAAAAGCTTAAACATTGTATCAAACCCAGTGACATGTCCACTGTTTTTAATATAAAATTCCTCTAACCGTTACTGTCAAAAAAAAAAGTATAAATATTATATTTTTACTAAAAATATGAATATTGTACTTTTTACTAAGAAAAATAAATAAAAAAATATATATATATATATATATATAACACTTTATTTTAAGGAGAATATGTGCTTCTGTAGTCCATTTATGCAACATGTTCTCTATTTTAATAGAAGGAAAAACTAATGGAACTTGTCTACCACCATATTTTACACATATGGTATCATTATGTTTTAGTGGGGAATATAAATCATGTGTAACATTATATTATATAGATATGGTATCGTTATATTTTATTTGGTATTTTAATCAAATTTTTAAATACAACTTTACCATTCATAAATATAAATTAAGATAGTGATTTTTATTACATTTATTTTATAAATTTGTAAATTTATTATTACGATATATTATATATATTAAAGATTTGTAAATTTACTATTATATATTATAATGTTTAAAGTTATAGGTTTAATATAATTTTGTTTAAAGTTATAGGTTTAATATAATGTTGTGGGATGAAAGAATTCGTCATCTTTGTGATACTAAGTGGGTTGAAAATGAAAAGCATTTTCTCTTAAAATGTCTAGCATATACCCAGATTAGATCTCAATTTCAAAATATTTGTCACACTACCAATCTTCCTACTCTTTAATTAAAAAAAATTTGGTGATCTTGGAAATCTTTGTGTAATGCTTTTCAAGCACAAAAATAAAGTTCTCGAGAATTCCAAGTAATCCTTTACCTTCTTAAGGTCCAATAAACCAGTTTGATCTTAGTGGAAGTTAATCATCATCATTGTAATGCCCCCCCCCCCCAACCTAGCTGAGGAACATTACGATGCATAATATTCATAAAAAAACGAAATTTATGTTATCTAATTAAATTTTTGTAGCTTACAACTACCATTTACATATTCATTTAATTGTTGTATATTATTATTAATCACATGCATCCACACCATTCTAAATTAGACATGAAATGCAGCTAAGCAACTCAACATAACAGCATATAATCTTTGTCATACACATAGTTCATGCACAACCATTGAAACACATAATTAACACAGTGACAAGATAAAACAATTATCTTTTAACAATAGTTGTGCAACCAGTTTCTTAGGACGGGCATTCCACCCAACCATAGACTTTGTTGGCGTCGAAAGTCACTCCTAGATTTCTTGCAGAAGCAGAGCCCAATGCCCATCAGTTTTTATGTCACGGTTTGATAAATGGGCGATCAGATGGGTAGAGACTCGAGGAGATATCACTCTAACTCAAGGACTGGATCTGGTACGTAAAGAACAAAGGAGGTCTGGAATCTTAACTTTAGCCA
Organism: Picea mariana; assembly: GCA_032191745.1. Taxonomy (NCBI): domain Eukaryota; kingdom Viridiplantae; phylum Streptophyta; class Pinopsida; order Pinales; family Pinaceae; genus Picea; species Picea mariana. The sequence continues at coordinate 97,087 of JASDQU010737187.1, read as the reverse complement.
GTGGGTTGATTAAAAGATGAGCAGGTGGAAGACTTAGTAAGAAAGGTGAAAAAACAACTCTGGGCAACAGGCTTACAGCGGTTTGTAGGGGAAAAACTCTACACACAGGATCCTCCTAGTTCAGGGCTTCAAGAAACTGAATAGAAGACTTGACTGGATCCTCCAATTCCAAGTCATTCAGCGTTAAGGAAATCACAGGAACCGATTAGAGACTCTGTAACTATTACAGTGATCCATTACAACATCATCCTATAACAGCTACAATTCGACTGGATCCTCCAATTCCGAGCTTCTCTAACACAGTATAACAAAGATGTAAAGAAACTGGCATTCATAAGGCAAGAAGTCTCAGAAGTCTATACATAACCAGAGCATCAGTGCCTCATTAAAGCTTTACTACCGGGAGCTCTGCTCAACCATCGATACCCAAAAATATGGCAGAAATGCCTACATATACTTGGAACTGACTCAAGCACTGAAGGCGCGATCATATCATGAATTCAATGCTTGACATTAAAGAGCTTCTCTGTTAGGCTATGCATGCAGACGTTGGGCGAAATGCCCATGCAGTCGTCTGTCAGACGCGATCTTTGTCAAGAGGAACTGACAACCTGTCTCTATACACGCTCCTTTCTAACCTTCTATTTAAGGAAGGAGATGATGTATCACCCACCTTCCTCATTTGCATTAACTGATTCATCGGGACCTGAGAGGCTCTGGTCAAATATTCATCTTGGAGATGTGGTAGCCTACCTTTGGCTGTCTGCTGCTTTGCCGGATTTCTGCAGGGGGACTCGGCTGGCCAATGTGGACGGAGCTGACAAGGCTGAGGTGATGGGCATGACAGACAGGATACTTTGTATGTGTGGGCTCTTGGGAGCTAAAGGTGTAGATGCGATGGGGCACAAGAAGGTGACGTGGGGACAACAGAGGATATTCGGTGACCGGACAAGGTGGGGGGAAATAAGCTGAGGCGGAGGTGGATAAGAGTGCAAGATAATGAAATGGAAGATACGTGTCATCGAGGTCTGAGAGGCAGAATGAAAAACATAAACACCCCTCCCCCAGGCCTCCTTCTCGATGACCAGGCGCCAAATTCGTGGGCCCGATTCTGGGCGCTATCGAAAATTCGGGGTTCGGAGTTTCAAAGTGCAAGAAATAAGGGGTGCCAGCTTCCCGAAATCCAATACCCGATATGCGATGAGCTCCACCTCTATGAGCTAGCCCCTACCGGCTAGAACACGATCCATATGACCACTGCCTCCGTGTGACCGTAGCCAAACCCTTCATCGGATTTTCAGCGTTCACGATGACATAATGTTTGTGTCGACAGAACTCGCAGTTTTTCAATTGCCGATGCGCCTTCCGTGCTAGCCCTTTGACTAGGCCCTGGTCCAAGTGACCACTACCATATGCCTTTGACCATACTCTCCATCAGGGTTTCACAGTTCGCACCTTTGAAGTGCACGAATTACTCGTCCCCAAGATCCCCGATATCCCGATGGCTTCAAGTTCCCCGATGGGTGCTTCCCTGTCGAGACTTTCCTGATGACGCCAATCTCCTGCCACGCGTCCTTTCCCAGACGGACGGTCTAGATCTCTTTTGTTGCTTCTCATGTCCATGATCAGGCTCGCTTGCTTGACTTGGGCCCCAAGCAGATTTCTTCTGTGTGCTACGCTTGGGCACTCATCGCGCAATCCTGCAGATCTGTGTACCTTTGTTCCCCGATACCGCAATTGTTACTAACATTAGTCTCCATGGGGGATAGAGTCGTCCCTGTGATGCTCTAAGGACTCATTTTGCAGTTCCAGTGCCTCGCTGTTGGGCTATAGAGTCATTATTAGGCCGCAAAAATAAAAACGAAAACGAACTAAGAAACAAAAAGGACAATATTTACAAACAAAGGAGCCATCTGAGACTCAAACAAAAAATTTCTTTAGGAAATGCCCATTCACTGGGATGCTGAAAACTTCTTCACCTTCCAAATCTCGCAACCTGTATGTGTTATTTGAGAAAGTCTCGGAGATTCTGAAAGGCCCAATCCACAGGGCTTCAAATTTGATGTGTTTGCCCTTATCTTGTTTAAGAGCATCCCATTTCAGCACCAGGTCTCCTATCTGGAACTGCTCCTTCTTGGCCTTCCTATCGAAGACTTGCTTTATCTTTTGCTGATGGTCCTGAATCCTATCCACTGTCTGCTCCCTAGCCTGCTGGACCTCTACTAGCTGATGGATCCTTCTGATCATGTCATTGGGCTCTTCTTGATAATCCTAGAAGAATTTCGCTACGGGAATGGCCAGCTGAGAAGGGAAGACGGCTTTGGCTCCGTAGACTAACTGGAAAGGGGAGAGACCTATAGATATCTTTGTAGTCACCCGATCAGCCCATAGGGCTAATTTCAACTTTGAATTCCAAGCCCTTTTGTTGTCTTCCAACAACCTTTTGATGATCCTTATCAGGCTTTTGTTGGAGGATTTCGCTAGACCGTTGCCCTGTGGATAATATGGGGTGGAGTGAATCAATTTGATCCCGAACTATTCACAGAACTTGGCTAGTGGTTCAGACCCGAAAGCGGCTGCATTATCAGTGACAATCTTATTTGGGCAGCTGAACCTTGTGATGAGGTCCTCCAAGAATCCAATGATTACCTTGTGGGAAACACTCCTGGTGGGGATAGCTTCAATCCACTTGGTAAAGAAATCTGTAGCAGTCAGGATCCACCTGTGTTGCCCACTAGAGGCAGGGTGAATTTCTCCAATGAAATCTAGGCCCCACTGCTAGAAAGGCCCTGAAACCACCACCGGATTTAACAGCAGAGACCTGAGCTGCTGCTTTCCTGCAAATTTTTGACATTTGATGCAAGCTCTGACCCTTTTGTAGACATCAGTGAACACGGTAGGCCAGTAGTACTCAGCCCTGAGGATTTCGTGGGTTGTGGCTCTCCATAAATGGTGCCCTCCACACAAGCTACTGTGAAATTCAGCCACGACTATCTCGGTCTTTGGTGGACTCATGCATTTTAAAAGCACCCCCAGGGGGTCTTTCCAATATAACACTTGATCGATCAGGCAGTATCTGACTGCTTTGAGATTGAGAGCTCTTGCTTTGCTTCTTTGCAGGCCATCTGGAGGCCGCAACTCCTGTAGAAAGTATATTACATCCTTATACCAAGGACATCGAGCCAATGGGGGATCCCTTTGATGATCTACGTCAGGCAGTCGATCCTGCTGAATACCTGAGCATTCGTTGATGAAACCTATCCCCAAAGCTTGGGAGTTTGCTTCAGCCAACAGCTTGGCTAAACCTTGACCTTTGATCAATTTGGTGGGTCTTATTTCCAGGTTGAATTCCAGAATTTTCGCTATCCATCTACTCCTTCTCCCGTCTATGTCGAACTAAATAAGAATGTCTTTAACAGCAGCCGAGGGGACATAGGCGATGATTTTTCACTGCAGGACATAGGTTCTAAAAGCTTTGAGAGCTTTTACCAGAGCATAGGCCTGCTTCTCCATAGTGTCATACTTGACTTCGGCGTCCCTCAATGCTCGGCTGAAATAAGCAATAGGCTGCTCTAGCCCAATGTTGTTTGTCTGTAATAGAATAGCAGCCACTGTGTCAGGTGAGGCAAAGGAGAAAATAAGGAAATCCTTTGAGTAATCGGGACTGAAAAGCACAGGAGCTTCAGTCAGGGCCTTCTTGATTTGTTCAAAGGAATGTCATGATTGAGGGGTCCACCTTACTTCATTCTCTTTCTTTAACATGGTCGTTATAAGCTTTACCTCCTCGGCAAAGTTAGGCACAAACCTCCTCAGAAAATTAATTTTACCGAGGAAAGATTGGACCTCTTTCTTGGACCTCGGGATTGATAAGGCTTGTATCACCTCAACTCCTCTGGGGTCAATTCTGACTCCTTCTGCTGATACTATGTGGCCTAGTAACTTTCCCTCCTGCATGGTGAACAGAGATTTATTGGGGTTTAATGAAATGCCAAACTTTCTGCATTTTAGGAAAACTTTCCTGAGATGACAATAGTGCTCTTTATCAGATTTTGAAAACACTGTGATGTCATCTAGATAAATGACCATGAATTTATCCTTTTCCCCGATGAAATCTATATCCATGGCGCGCTGGAATGTCGCCCTTGCATTCATTAATCCAAACGGCATCTTGGGATACATGAATGTGCCCCATGGAGTGGTGAACGTTGTCTTTTCCCTGTCCTCAGGCAGAACGGAGACTTGATTGTAGCCAGAGAATCCATCAATCATGGACATTCTGGAAGCTCCTGTCACCCTCTGCAGGATATGTTCCATCATCGGCAAGGGGTAGTTATCCTTCCGTGAGCTCCTGTTCAAGTTTCTGAAGTCTACACAGAGTCAGATCTCTCCATTCTTTTTCCTTACTGGCACCAAGTTGGCCACCCACTCTGAATATCTCAGTGGTACAATGATCTGAGTTTGAATCAGCTTCTTCACTTCCCTCTCCATGATAGGCAGCAGCATAGGATTCATCTGTCTCAGCTTCTGCCTAAACGGCTTTGCATCTTCTTTTAATGGGATTTTATGCTCGATGACAGAAATGTCATATGTTTTGAGATCTTCGTACGTCCAGGCGAAAACATCCACAAATTCCCTCAAAAGTCCAATGTATTCAGACCTCTGCTCCTTTGTCAGACTTCTTGACAATTTGACATACTTGGGCTCACCCTCAGTCCCAATGTTGCACTGAATAGTACCAGCATCCTCCTCTGAGACTTCTCCTTTTAACGATACATCATTTCCATCAAAAAGTCTTTCCAAAGGAACCAGTCCTCTGGGAATATGGTTGCTGGGCAGCTGTACAATGTCACGCTCTACAATTTTATTCAGAAAATTACCCCCATCGAGCTCTTCCTCTGAGACGGCGTCTTGGTCAATGTGCATTTCTTAAAATTCCTCGACAGTCTCCAAGAACCTCTTGACCTCGAGATCATCCTCGAATACCTTCCAATGTTTGACGTTGCCAGGTATGGAGGGCCTGTATTTTACCTCCACATCATATCTGAATTTGGGCAGCAAGGGTACTTTGAAAATGCTAGCCGATGTAGCCAAGGAATCTTCCAAGGTGTTCTCCTTTCTTGGAATGAATGAAATGTTAAATGTTGAGAAGAAATTGTCAACTAGGTCCCACACCTCATTTCTATAGCTTCTAAGTCGAGGATGCTTAGCCTGATAAACGTTTCTAATCTACTGGACCACCAACTCTGCATCACCGAACACTGCTACCTCCTGAATTCCCATTTCCCTCGCAGCTCTTAATCCCAGAACAAGAGCCTCATACTCTGCCACATTGTTGGTAGCTTCAAATTCTAATTTGTATGGCAGAGATATGGTTTCCTGAGCAGGAGACACAAAAGCCACCCCAACTCCAGCGCCTTCCCTGGAAGAGGCTCCATCAAAGAACAGTTTCCAGATGGGGGTGATGGAGGG
>JASDQU010737187.1:74643-91568 GCA_032191745.1 Picea mariana | reverse complement strand
CCCTGGAAGAGGCTCCATCAAAGAACAGTTTCTAGATGGGGGTGATGGAGGGGGGAAGTTTAGGAGAAATGGTGGGTTCCTTTCTAAGTTTGAGAGGAGGCTCGGGGGCATGGGTGAGTTGTAGTAAACTGGAGCCTAAATTAGTGTCCAAGGCAAAGATGGGATGGTTGGTAGGGTTGGCTTCATCACTGATTATGTAGGCCAGTTGGGCTTCCCTGTATAGTCTTCTATGCTCCCCTCCGAACACTGGGATGGTAGCATACGTGAGGTCCATTTGCAAGGTTCCCCCCAGTATTTTTATCCAAGATCTTGACAACAACATACCGAACTTGGGAGGAACATCAGCCACTACAATATCCATGACCACACTCTTCATGGGCAGTTGAAACAAGGTCACAACCAGGTCTTTGATAACTCCAAGACACTGAACTCTCCTAGAGTCAAAGGAATAGAGGTCATGATAGGCTCTGGTGACTTCTAGTCCTAACTCTTCCATGACAGTTTTGGGCATGAGGTTGTGAGAAGCCCCTGAATCCATCAAGCAGTTGTGTAGCACCTTATCATGTATGTTCAGGGATGTGTAGAAGGGAGGGGATGAATCATCTCTATCTTCTACCATGGGACCTAGGACAACTGTTGGCTTTTCATCTTGGAGGTTTATGGAGTCTGTGGGAAGGCATGAGGCTTCAGACTGTAAAATCTCAGAGAAGTGCTTTTTAAATTCTCCATGTTTAATCAGCTCGGTGAGGGGCACAAGGATTCTGATCTTTTGAATCTCATGCTCGAAATTAAAAGAAGATGTAGGCTTTGGAATTTCTCTTATTTCAGGAACATGATTGTGGACAGTGGGAGAGAGGGGTTGAGCCTTCTTACCTCTGTTACTGTCGGCTACTGCGTTAGCAGGCTTTTTTGTCTTAGTGGACTGCTCAGGAATATCAGGTGTTGTTGTCTTTTTGTCGGACCTCGGGTTATATCTGCCTCGACTTCCGCTAACCTTGTCTCCCTTTCTTAATTAATTTAGCTGACTATCTATGAGAGACTCCTCGCAAGCTGATTGAGTGAGATGAGGAAAAGGAGGAGTATCTCCAAAGCAATGGATTTCAGGCTCAAGTTCATATGTTTCCCCTTCTTCTCCCTCAGCCACAAAATTGTTTTGAAAAGGGGCCTGAATTCTCTGGTCTTCTCTATCTTTGTCTCTTTGTTCCCTTGGGAAGTCCCGTGGCCCATGGTTATCAGATCTTCTGAAACCTCTACCATCGGCATTCTGGGGATTTCTGTACATGGGCTTCCCTTCTAACCCCCACCTTTCCATCCTAGCAGAAAGAGACTTGAGTACCCTAGTTGTCTCATCTGCCTGAAGGGGCAGGGGAGAGGAACTAGATGAGGCAGCTTCAGGCCTCTGCCTGGATATGTTCCTACCAGCAGCATGCCTGAGTCGGTCAACAACCAATATATTAGACTCTACTTCCACGGCTGCTTCCTGCATCTGAGCCAGAGTAGTGGCTCTTCTTTCCCTCAATAAGAGGCAGAAATCGGGATCAAAGGTGCTAGCATAAGTAATCTTTGCAGAGGCTTCAGAGGGTTTTATCTCAGCAGGGATTTTGTTGTACATTTTATTAAATCTCTTGGAGAAATCAGAGATGGACTCTCCTTCCTTTCTCTTCAAAGACCCAAACTCTGTCATGTAATACATGAAGTCTTTCTTATCTCCCCACTGTCTTAACAAGGAATTATCTAAAGCTTCGATCCCATCAATAGATCTAGGAGGCAGGGCCTTAAACCATTTTCTAGCCTCTCCTTGGAGACTATGGACAAAAATCCTCATCCATACGTCTGCGTGCATGATGTTATTATCATTTGTGAAATTGTAAAAGGCTTCTAGGTGCTCTTCTGCAGTTATGTCCCCCTCACCTGTAAACCTGGGCAGCTGTTTGAGGTAACCATCTACTGGGAGGGCGTTGAGAGGCTACGGTAACACAAGGGGAGCATACCTAGCTGCTATAATGGCCTCCATTCGGGTCAGAAGGGGATTAGCACCAGCCATAGGAATATTAGGTGGAGGAGATCTTGGAGGAGAAGGAGTTCGCGAAGGGACTGCCAAGAATGAGCCTCTAATTGGAGTGGGGAACAAGAGGGGATTTAAGGAGAACGCTATCGAGCTCAAGTCAGCGGGTGCTCCTCTTTGTACAAGAGTGGTTAATCTAGGCGTAGGGAAATATTTTGCGGTCCTGGGTCTACGCCAGGGTATAGCTTCATGGGAGAGGGGAGTGACAAGGTCTTGACCCTCCGGTCCTAGACCAGGAGAGGAAAATTCAACAGGAACACTCCCAAAATTTAGGAAACAAGAAACTGCAGAAACAGGCCTGTCGAGAAACTGAGGAGGAGAANGAACAAGAGGGGATTTAAGGAGAAGGCTATCGAGCTCAAGTCAGCGGGTGCTCCTCTTTGTACAAGAGTGGTTAATCTAGGCGTAGGGAAATATTTTGCGGTCCTGGGTCTACGCCAGGGTATAGCTTCATGGGAGAGGGGAGTGACAAGTTCTTGACCCTCCGGTCCTAGACCAGGAGAGGAAAATTCAACAGGAACACTCCCAAAATTTAGGAAACAAGAAACTGCAGAAACAGGCCTGTCGAGAAACTGAGGAGGAGAAAAAGGAGCTCCCACAGAAGGATGTGGTGGATTACCTGGTTCAGTGATGGACGCTTCTTCTTCAAAGGCCTTTCCCCTTCTGAGCACCGCCTCTGGATCTGTTTCGGTCGTAGCTAGAGGCAGTTATGGGTGAGACCGCGTATGCCTACCCTGAAAGCCACAATTGACAGGGCAGGTCCGCCACAATGGAGTCGTCACAATGGAGTCGCCAGGTGCATGTTAACAATCTTGAAAGGCTCTGATAATCCAATGCACCTTCAGATTCAGAGGCTCAATGTCGTTCTACCCAGGAAAAATCTTCAATTTCTTCCCCAGCAATGGTGCCAGAAATGTTGGCGTCGGAATTCACTCCTGGATTGTTTGCAGAAGTAGAGCCCAACGCCCATCATTTTTTATGTCACGGTTTGATAAATGGGCGATCAGATGGGTAGAGACTCGAGGAGATATCACTCTAACTCGGGGACTGGATCTTGTACGTAAAGAACAAAGGAGGTCTGGAATCCTAACTTCAGCCAGTGGGTTGATTAAAAGATGAGCAGGTGGAAGACTTAGTAAGAAAGGTGAACAAATAGCTCTGGGCAACAGGCTTACAGCGGTTTGTAGGGGGAAAACTCTACATGCAAGATCCTCCTGGTTTAGGGCTTCAAGAAACTGAATAGAATACTTGACTGGATCCTCCAATTCCAAGTCATTCAGCGTTAAGGAAATCACAGGAACCGATTAGAGACTCCGTAACTATTACAGTGATCCATTACAACATCATTTTATAACAGCTACAACTCGACTGGATCCTCCAATTCTGAGCTGCTCTAACACAGTATAACAAAGATGTAAAGAAACTAGCATTCATGAGGCAAGAAGTCTCAGAAGTCTATACATAACCAGAGCATCAGTGCTTCATTAAAGCCTTACAACCAAGAGCTCTGCTCAACCATCGATACCCACAAAAATGGCAGAAATGCCTACATATACTTGGAACTAACTCAGGTGTTGAAGGCACGATCATATCATGAATTCAATGCTTGACATTGAAGAGCTTCTCTGTTAGGCTATGCATGCAGACGTTGGGCAGAAAGCCCATGCAGTCGTCTGTCAGATGCGATCTTTGTCAGGAGGAAATGACAGCCTGTCTCTGTACACGCTCCTTTCTAACCTTCTATTTAAGGAAGGAGATGATGTATCACCCACCTTCCTCATTTGCATTAACTGATTCATCGGGACCTGAGAGGCTCTGGTCAAATATTCATCTGGGAGATGTGGTAGCCTACCTTTGGCTGTCTGTTGCTTTGCTGGATTTCTGCAGGGGGACTCGGCTGGCCAATGTGGACGGAGCTGACAAGGCTGAGGTGATGGGCATGACAGACAGGATACTGGGTATGCATGGGCTCTTGGGAGCTAAAGGTGTAGATGCGATGGGGCACAAGAAGGTGACATGGAGACAGCAGAGGATATTCGGTGACCGGACAAGGTGGGGGGCAATAAGCTGAGGCGGAGGTGGCTAAGAGTGCAAGATAATGAAATGGAAGATACATGTCATCGGGGTCTAAGAGGGAGAATGACAAACATAAATGCCCCTCCCCTAGGCCTCCTTCTCGATGACCAGGCGCCAAATCCGTGGGCCCGATTCTGGGCGCTATCGAAAATTCGAGGTTCGGAGTTTCAAAGTGCAAGAAATAAGGGGTGCCAGCTTCCTGAAATCTGATACCTGATATGCGATGAGCTCCACCTCTATGAGCTAGCCCCTACCGGCTAGAACACGATCCATATGACCACTACCTCCGTGTGACCGTAGCCAAACCCTCCATCGGAGTTTCGGCGTTCACGATGACACAATGTTTGTGTCCACGGGACTCGCGATTTTTCGATTGTCGATGTGCCTTCCATGCTAGCCCTTTGACTAGGCCCTGGTCCAAGTGACCACTACCATATGCCTTTGACCATACTCTCCATCGGGGTTTCACGTTTCGCACCTTTGAAGTGCACGAATCACTCGTCCCCAAGATCCCCGATATCCCGATGGCTTCAAGTTCCCCGATGGGCGCTTCCCTGTCGGGACTTTCCTGATGACGCCGATCTCCTGCCATGCATCCTTTCCCAGACGGACGGTATAGATCTCTTTTGCTTCTTCTCATTTCCATGATCAAGCTCGCTTGCTTGACTCGGGCCCCAAACAGATTTCTTCTGTGTGCTGCGCTTGGGCACTCATCGCGCAATCCTGCAGATCTACGTACCTTTGTTCCCCGATACCACAATTGTTACTAACAGACTTCATGTTCCAAATCTCAAAAGAAAGTCACCCTCGAGATGAGGATAGCAATCCAAAAAAGAGGGTGGTCTCTCACTCTCCACTCACAGTTCAGAAATCCCACAACCCATTGATATTCGCCTATAGCTATCCCAAATTTTCCACTAGTTCTCTTCTTCTCAACCTACCCAACCCAAGGAATGTAGCCCTTCATTGATATTATCTCCTTGGGCATCCCATTCATTTATCAGGGTCTCTCTGGAATAGGTAACCAGGAATGTCTCAGTTGGGAACTCAATGGAACTCATTGTCATGAAACTTCCAGCAAACAACAACAAACACGTGTTGTTACAGTGCAACTCACACACGAATTCACTCTTCAGGACTAACAACCTCTCTCTTCAATCTTCAACTCCAAAATTTTCCAAATACGCTCCATCATGCTCTAGAACTAACCATAGATGGTTGTTCCAACTCCAAGCACTCTCTTTTTTCTCTCTACCTGCTCTTCATGCACAAAAAATCCATGTCTCAAACTATTGTCCTATCCCATACGAATTTCCTCCCTTTGGCTTGTCTTTATTGACTCACACACTTTCCTAAGTTGATTGTACTCATCCCTCATGTTCCCAATAACCATGGGATTTGAATTCTCACACCCAACCTCTTACATTTATTCAATGATTTGCTTTGGGAACACTCAATCACAAATTAGAAGGTTCATATACCAATAAAAAAATTAGGAAAAATGGGTTGAATTAATACACATGGGTAATTCCACCTTAGACCCCTATTAGGAATTATATTATACCCTCCCCTCTTTTGTGTATTAATTCAAGCCCCATCTTTTTCCAAGTCCCTTTAGCAGTTGCCATCACATTTTATTATTAAAACTTAGAAATACATGTCGCATATACATCGCTTGGTTGTAGCCACACATTATATCTACATTAAGCATTATTTAAAATGGGGATTATAGTGGGGATATTACATTCCCCTTCCCCTAAAACTATGTGTCATCCTCAGTTCACACTATGTCGATATACATATATATGCAAACTTACATCACAATGCTTAGAAAATAAAATTCTGCAATTTTACACTCCAATAGCAGTTCCAACCAAAATCTTATGTTCCTCTCAACCCGTTAACCCAAGGAATGCACCATTCATTTACCATGGCCAACCCAAGGAATATGTCATTCTTTTATCAGGCCCTCTAGCACAGGTTGGCTAGGACTCTAAGATGTGGTTCTAGAACTCTAGTTGCTCAAAATGGAGTATTGCATTCTATTTTCTTCAAAAATGACAAAACATTGTGGGTATTCCTCCCCCAAGTTTTATTCATGCTCCCATGTATCATATTCAGGACTGTAACAGGTCTGATCCAAGTGAAAATCAGTGGCCACCCACCTATTCCACTGGCTCAAGACATGGGTTTTCACCTTGGCAATGTTTCTACATTTTTTTGGGTCCTAAACTTATGGGGTCGTTTTGAGGCCCTAAACAATGTTTTTTGGGACTTCCACAAACACATTGTAGGCTTTAGCCAAAATGTGATATAAAAATATGTAGTCCTCGAATATAAATTTCCAACAAGCTATTGTGCACCCCAAATGAATATCGTATGCAAAATTTATGTCCTTGGGGAGATGATGTGTCAACTACCCCCCATCAGGGCCCACAAACCTTTTGGTATTTTATCTTCCGGGGTTACGGTTTTAGATTTTATTTATGTTAAAAGTGCCTCTAGAGTCTCATTGTAAACATCATCTTCTTCTTTCGAATGATTGTAGCCATCACACCTCTTCTCAAAGATAAGCTACCACTATTCTAGCGAGTTTATTCACTCTGTATTTTTACAATCTTTGTACATTTCCGTCATTAATAAAAATCATATATTATTGTATCTTTGTGTTTATTTCAATATCTTTGTATATTTCATTGTTATATTTCCACCTTTGTTACATTCTTAGAATAATTTGGATCGGTGATATAAGAGCAGGCTACTCCTTTTCGTTTCTTACTGCATGTCCCTAATGAGGTCAGGGTATAGAGAGTTGGGTCACGAGCTAGTTTCTCTTGAGCACAACCACTCTTTCTAGCCCAAGTGGCCTCCCATGGAGGAAGAGAAGAAATATGAGGGAGAAGAAGATCCCATCAAGTTTTTGTTCGCAGAAGCCCTCACGCAATAGAGGAACGAGATGTTGGAGAATTTTTCCCAAATCCTTCAATGATTGTCGACAATAACAAATGCCTCTTCATCAAGCAGTCGCTTTGGAGACACTACCCCATTCAAGGTACAACTTAATTTTAATATTATCGTATTTGAAGGTTAGATCGATGTGGATGCTTTGGAAAAATGGTTAAATTTGATAGAAGGTTATTTATTTGTTCACAATTTTTCCGACAAAGAAACGATCACCTTTGCACTCCTTAAGGCTCTCCCCCGTGTCAAACATTGGAGGGAAAATTACTAGGAGAAAAATTCCACAAAAGAATCTAGAATATTTGGGGTTGATCCCACTTGGGGATTTTTTATGGATGTGGTCAAGGAGAAATATTACCCTGTGGGAAACTATGATTATCAGTACATGAGATGGACCATGCTGCATCAACAGAGGGGCCAAATAGTGTAAGAGTTCACCAATACCTTCTATACCTTGTGCACCAAGTTGGGTATAAAAGACTATGAGTGGAATCTAGTTCTAAAATACCGCAGGGCTCTACACAAGTACATCCAAACTGAAATGGAGTTTTTGGACATCTCAACACTGGGAGAAACTTATCTATATGTTGTCAAAATCGAGCAGAAATGGAAGCACGAAAAAAATCGGGAATTTGGGTCTCCAAATCTGAAACAACCAAAGTATGGTAAAGTCATCCCTAATCCATAGAATATACAACCTCAAGACAACCATTCCAAGCCGCAAGAAAAGAAGGGTAACAGGAAGACAAAAAAGGACACTGGGAAGTAGTGCGACTTCCACAAAATCCCTTGGCACAACACCGATGAATGTCGCTCAAAATAGTCATTTGTGATCGAGCTCAAAGAAACAGAGTCGAGCCCCAACTCAGACTCTGATTCATACAATAATAAAAGGAGATAGATCATTTATTTAGAACCCACTACTAATGTCATGACCACAAAAATCCAACCAAAAGAACCAGAGGATCCTAAGGAGGGGGAGCACCTCTTCCATTCACAGATGTGGGTGAAGGGTACCCCGTTGCATTTTATTGTTAATAGTGAAAGCCAGAAGAACCTCATATGAACAAAGGTTTTCAATTAGTTGGGTTTGTCTACAACACTACACCCGCGGCCATACAACATTGGGTGGCTTCGCCAGGGAATAGATCTTCGTGTCATCCAGTAGTGTCGCATGTCATACGACATCAAGCCCTTCAAGGATGAGGTATTGTGTGATGTTTCTCCACTGGAATTTTGTAATGTTTTGTTAGGATAGCCATATATGTGGAAGTGTCATGTTGTTTATGAGTCTCGGCCATGTAGTTTCATTTTTACTCTGGGGGGTCATCTCTACATGATACTAGAGGTAGTTCTGACTACTATCCTGACAAAACAGTGCCGCAAAGTAATCTTTCATACTGCAAATTTTAGCCTCTTCACGATATTTTAAGAAGAGAAGGAAAATTAAATCATTGCAACCTCCACCTAAGATCCTTCTATCTAGCAAAAGTAGATCAACAAGATTGTATAAGAGCTCCAAGATACTCTTATTGTACCTAGAAGGGTGCCTCCACACTGTCCAGGCAAGCAAAGTTATAATAAATCCCTTCATGCTCTTCATGCGACATATTCACCGATGAATTCCTCCCATACTCAGGTATATAATGCAACTATATTGGTTGAACAGATCAAACCCCTTCAACAATAAGTTCATAACATCCTTCAACAAGCTAAGCATGACAACTTCTCCATCAAGGCAAGCAGCACACCAAGGTTCAGATTTAGCAAAATATTCCCCGAGGACTTGACTCAATAGAGACCAATGCTTCTTAAAGGGGGAAGAATGATCCATGTGGAAATAGGTGGCCACCCACCTATTCCACTGGCTTAAAATAGGGGTTTCCACCTTGGTAGGTTTTCTACATCTTTTCGTATCCTAAACTTCTGGGGCCGTTTTAAGGCCCTAAACAACGTATTTTGGGCCTACCACGGCCACACCATAGGTTTTAGCTAGAGTGTAATGGAAAAATGTGTATTCCTTGGATAGACCTTTCCAACGAGCTATCGTGCGCCCCAAATGGAGATCTTATGAAAAAGTTACGCCCTTGTGAAATTGGCGTATCAACTACCTCCCATCGGGGCCTGCAAACCTTTTGGTGTTTCATCTTCTAGGGTTATGGTTTTGAATTTTATTTATCTTAAAAAGGCCTCTAGAGCCTCATTTTAAACATCATCTTCTTCTTGTGAATGATCGTATCCATCACACCTTTTCTCATAGATAAGTTGCCAACATTCTAGCGAGTTTATTCACTAGGTATTTTTACAGTCTTTGTACATTTTTCGTCATTAATAAAAATTGTGCATTACTATATCTATGTGTTTATTGAAATATATCTGTATATTTAGTTGTTATATTTTCTCCTTCATTTCATTCTCAAAATAATCTGGATCAAGGTACATTAAACCTTTACCAACCTTATGGCCTTGTTTCATAGCACTTTGACTTTCTGATCCAAGATGAGTACTAGTTCCACCCGGAAATCCCCTTCGTGCTCCACCTGGATCACATTCCAATAAATTATGTGGTTATGGTCAGACACATATTTCTTTAATAATGAAATATGAAATACATTATGCACTCTCGTGGATGCAGGGAATGTTATCATGTATGAAATTGCCCATATCTTTTCTAAGATTTCAAAAGGTCTAAAATATCTTGTTGTCAACTTTGGGAAACTTCGTAATCTTAGTGAACCTCTTTTTTCCTTGACTTTTAAGAACATATGTTCTCCCACTTTAAAATCTAAGAACACTCAATTCTTTTCTGCATAACCTTTTTGCCTATCCTTAGCAACCTTTAGATTCCGCTTGATCTTTTCCATTTGCTCTTCCATTTGCTTCAACAAATCTGGCCCAACAACTGCTTTTTTTGTTGGATTACCCCAACCTATTGAAACGTTACACTTCCTACTATACAATGCTTCAAACAGACTTATTTTCAATGAGGTATGATACCCATTTGGTTGTGGAGCCTGATTATCTTCTTGATTCAGAGGTATTTGTTTTTAGCTGTGTTTATATCCCATGAAGACTTTACACCCGAGAAGAATGTACACTCATCCACGCGGGGGAGTGCAGGGGGGGTTACCCCCCCTACGGGGTCCGGGGGGTTTAGGGGAAAGCAAGCCCCGGCGAGGTTTCGAGGGCGAATCCCCCAAAGGAAAAATTGCCTTGTAAATGGATATTGTAATTTCATAGTAAATCTGGACCGTTCATTATAAGATCGCAGATCTAATGGTAGAAGTTATGTTAGGGTTTTTTTCCCTATAAGGAAACCCTATTTTATGAAGGAAATGCATTGTGGCTATGGAAAATTGTGAATATTGTACTCTAAGTGAGGAGATTGTGAGAGAAAGAAGAGGAAGTTATAGTGGGTGTGTTGTAGGTTGTATCCCTTCATTTGTTGGATAATAATAAAGGAAGGACCTGTCAATTTCTCTGGTGGACGTAGCCCACACTGGGTGAACCACGTATATCCATGTCTCTATTGTATTGTGTATATTTTTTGTTTTATTTCCACATTTGTTTTATTTTATTGCTCCACGATCTTGTTTTTGTAACAACAGGTATTAGAGTGAAAGGTAACTCACGGGAAAAGAGGGTTCCTAATTTGAGTAGGAGCAATGGAGGAAGATGGAAAATTTAGGGTCGAGAAATTTAACGGACAAAACTACTAGTTATGAAAACTGCATATGGAAGATTATTTATACCAAAAGGATCTATTCCTACCATTGGATGGAATAACAAAGAAGCCGACAACATGAAGGATGAAGAATGGGATATTCTTGACAAAAAGGCTCTAGGAACTGTTAGCACTCTATAATTTCTCAGGTTGAAGAAGAAATGGGTAGAGGTAACTACAAAACTTCTTAGAGTCATGGATCTAGCCATCCAAGACTCAGAGAGGGATATCTCTGTCATATTTAGATTTGTTTGAATATGGATCTTAGGCTAGTTATGATGGATTGGTATTTGGTTTTTTAAATGGTATGGTTGGAACAGGAGAAAAAGGCCATTGGGAAATGTGGTCAAAGAGACATAATCCAAACAAAGTAGGGTCTACATGGGATCTTACAGGGCAAGGAAGGAATTGTGTTGGATCCTTTAAGGTTTGGTAAATGGTCAAGAATAAAAAGGGATGGAATCAGATCATAATAGGGCAGTTAAGAATCCTGGGAATGACCTTCAGGCAGAAAACATTGATATTTCTTTAAACTGGGAACAGGGTGTTTTAAAAAAAATCATAGCTTGAGTCTCTTTAAAACAATAGAGAAAAGAAACACATAGGAAAAACAGAGAAAACATAATTATAGTGAGAAAAACTTCACCAACATAATGACACATAAATCCTATAACTGTAATTTTGTTTTGATAGACTATGGCTCTGTGAACTGATTACAACAATGAACACGTCTTTTCGGTCAAATCCAAATCCCCTTAACCTATTATGAACATAGATATAAATAAAAATGCAATCCTTAGGCTCAAGAGATCGAATTCGATCATCCTGTCCGAAAATAGCAAGTAAATCCCAAGAAGATCTGAACTGAAATCTGGGTCGAATCTCTTAAAAATATGGGTACACTCAGACATATTTTTATCCTCAACGGTGAAACTTTTGTATAAACTGAAAGACGTTATTTCATATGCGAATTTTCTAGACAAAAACATCTTTCGGGTTTTCCAATTTCATCTCCAGCTCGTTGAAACATCTCCCACAAAATCAAGACTGAAACCGGAAAAATGGAAGCCTGAAAAATAGGGCTCGGAAATGGCTTTGATTCTCCCTTCTCATGAAACCTGTGTAAATTATGGGAGACTTTGTTGTTATTCATATCATGCTTAACAAAAACCTCTCTCGGATTTTGAAAATTCGTTCCCATTTTCCCGGAATCCTTCCCGGAAGTTGACTGGTCAAAACTGGAAAAAAATGGTTTTGTGAAATTGGGGGGGTGGTTTTGTAGGGGTAAAGTGGTTTTCTCAGACCCCCCGGGGTGGTAAGTGGTATTGGGATGGGGGTTCCAAGTTCACCACGCAATGACAAGTGTCCCTCCCAATACCACTTCCTTGAACCCCCTTGGTGTTGATGTGACGTGAGGGGGGGTATGAGTTGTACGGGGGAAATGTAGTGGGTTAAACTTAGGATTAGTTTTAAGTTTTTTAATTTTGTTTTATATTATATTTTTTATGTTTTTTTTTATTGTTTGTATTACGTTTTGTTTATTGTGTTTTATTTAATATATGTTTTTTTTATTATATATTATATGTTTTATTTTTAATATATGTTTTTCATTATTGTTTTTTTATTTTTGTTTTAACTATATAGTTTAGTTTTTGTTTTATTATATTTTTACTTTAATTTATGTTTTTATATTTTTATTTGGCTTTATTTTTTAATTAATATTTAATTCTAATAAACTAACTTAATTACTAATTATTAATTAATTAATAATTAAGTAATTATTAACAAGTCTAACATAACTTTATAAATCTAACTATACTAAATTTAATTACTAACATTATTAACCTATTTTTTTTTTCTTTTAGCCTAAGCCTCTTTATTCATGCAAGGATAAAATTGGTGAAGGGGTGAAGAAGTGAAGGGTGAAGGACTGAAGGGTGCAACGGTGGATGAAGGATGCAGCAGGGTGATGAAGGACCGGGCGAAAAGGATAGAGGGGGAAATGGAATCAACCGAGCCCAGCAAGCCAGATATCTTCATCACATGAGAAACGCCAAATAAGCAGCTGGAGAATCAAGTTACCTATGATTATAGGACCCCAACATGGGCTCCACCTGGTGATGGCATCTCTTTTAAGAGGTGACAATAACCACATAACTCTAAACATGCAGACCAATGCTCTATTCCTTGGGCCATGGAGTCATTGCAACTACAATCTTCAAACTGGCTCAAATTTGATTGAACACTAAACTAGATACTATCAACTGCAAACTCTACTAGAAACCATACAATACTGAAAAATATGCTCAAATGACTGAGCTTATTCAAAATTGATACCTACCCTACACTACTGATAATTTTTTTGTTCTAGATGATACAATTATGCCAGTGCAGCCAGTCAAGTAACTTCTCTAATAACTCTTCTCTTTCAATGTTTTCAATCAATATCAAAAATAGAACTTGCATAGTCATCATGAACTGATTTCAATCCTGATCTTCACAACGCAAAGTTCTGGGACTGTGGACAATTCCTGAAACTTTGGGAAGTAATGGGTATTCTGAAAACAAAAGCTCGTCCATATAGACAGCTATAGGATCATGATAAACATGAACTATCTCCTGATATTAAAATTTATCCATTTCAACTCCATGTTCTGATAATGCACATATACCATCTGTATCATTTCGCACATGTTGATTTATCTGTGGTTTTTTTAATGAATTTTGAGAAAAAAACTGTTGTTGAATCAAAAAATAGAAATGATTGTCTAACCATGTCTAGATCATAGCTTCTTTTCAACTCATGACTAGCGAATGAAAGATTATTTTGACAACACAGGTCATCCAACCGATCAGCTATTGGATCCTAAAAAGACTGACAAGACTATTGCATTGATTCAAATGAAATTTCCTGACTTTCTATGTGTTTATCCTTCAACATCTGTTCAAAAGTCTCCTTCAAAATTTTAAATGAATTATAACCTAATGGTACAGAATTATATTCCACTGATTCAAATTTTTCTTCAGTCTCTAAACTTTCGTCCGAGGTTTGAAACTCAGAGGGACTTGACGAGTGCAACCCTAGATCTAAGACAACCTCTATGTAATCAATGACATTATTCATTGATCCATCAGAAGGTTTTCCTTCTTCACTATTTACAACTAGTTTAGAATTATCTCTCAGAAATTTAAAAGAGGAGAAACATAAAGGTAAAGTCTATACACTTACTCTGAGATATTTTGCATTTTGATCATTGCTGTCATAATCGCTATATACATACTTAATGTCCTACTTGAATTGCAAATGATTTTCTTCTTTCCAACAATGAAATGAAATGTCATCAAAAATACACATCATATCAATTGATGCTTCTTCAACAAGGTGAGTTGGAACTTCATCTTTGACTACGTTGTGAATTGAATACATGAAACAATCATTATCCAATCCATGATACCAAGGATGATTTGCAAAGTGTTTGGGGACATTGATCCTTATCTGTTCTGGAACTATTGGAACATGTGATCTTTGAACAACAAGTTTATCTTTCCTGCTAATCGTCTGCATCATCTCTTTTACAATGTTTGCCAAGACATCTAGTTTCACTTCTGAAGATGTCATTTGTTCCTTTTATGTTCTATATCTCTCTTCTACCCTTATCTTGGAACTTTTGTTCAACAAGTTAGCTTCCACATCAACTACAATCTTTTGCATTTCTTCAAGGGTTTCAGTGTTCCTTTCTCTTAATTGGAATGCCATCTCAGGATCGAAGGCATCTCGGAAATGCAAGTGAGTTGATCCTGGGGGTGGCCTTATATTAGCAGGTATTGAATGCTACACCTTATTGAACCTCACTAAAAAATGTTGTACTGTCTCCCTTGGCTGTCTTTTCAAATGGTCATATTCTTCTAGGATGAGAAAGACATTTCTCATGATCACCCATCGATCTAGGAAAATTTTTACAAATTGATGAAAATTATCAATGCTTGCAGCTGGAATATTCTTAAACCAATCTTTAACTTTACCTAGCAATGATAGGGAAAGCATCCTAACACAGACATCATCTTCTTCCACTTCAAACAGATCAAGAAAATCCTCAAGATTTTGAATGTGCTTTTTAGCAGTGATCTTCACATTTTCTCCATCAAACCTATGCAGATTATTGCTATAATTGGCAGGGAGGTCATGGAGAATAGAAGGTAAAACTAGAGGCTTGTATCTGTCTGGGATTTTTCCAGGTATAGGAGTTAAAGCAAGGGGCTTATAGCTAGTTGGAATTTCAACAGTGGTCGTAGATAAAGCATGATATTTGTGTCTCGCTGGGCTATCTACAAATATTGGAGTGTATACCAGAGCTATAGGTAAAGGCTGAATCCTTTGAGGTTCTTCAGCTTGAAACTGATCATTATGAATTTCAATAATAAACTCTTGACCAGGATTATAATAGGAGAGAATATAATTACAGATAAATCCAACAATGTCTTGAAGACAATTTGAACTTGAATACCTGATCTTTCTGGATTGCTTTGTCATGTTTTAGGTTCTTCCTCTAGTGGAGTCTTTGAATTGAAACTGATCTGGAGATTGGAGTCGTCAGGTGAATGATATCAGCCTTCTTGTGTCTAATCGTTGTCCACAATCAATAATCAGATCTGGAACTTGAAGTGCACTACTGGAGAAAGTTCCCCAGTGTGGTCGTCATTCTGTTAGCACTCTGTAATTTCTCAGGCTGAAGAAGAAATGGGCAGAGGTAACTACAAAACTGCTTGGAGTCAAGGACCTATCCATCCAAGACTCAAAGAGGGATTTCTCTGTCCAATTTAGATTTGTTTGAGTATGGATCTTAGGCTAGTTATGATGGATGGGTATTTGGTTTTTTAAATGGTTTGGTTGGAATGAGAGAAAAAGGCCATTGGGCAATGCGGTCTAAGAGATCTAATCCAAACAAAGCAAGGTCTACATGGGATCTTACAGGGTAACGTAGGCACTGTGTTGGATCCTTTAAGGTTTGGTAAATGGTAAAGAAGAAAAATGGATGGAATCAGATCATAACAGGGTAGTTAAGAATCCTGGGAATGACCTTCAGGCAGAAAAAATTGATATTGCTTTAAACTGGGAACAAGGTGTTTTTAAACAAATCCTAAGCTTGAATCTCTTTAAAACAATAGATAAAAGAAACACATACGAAAAATATAGAAAACATAATTATAGTGAGAAAAACTTCACCAACATAATGACATAGGAATGTTGTAACTGTAATATTGTTTTGATAGACTATGGCTCTGTGAGTTGATTAGAACAATGAACACTTCTTTTTGTTCAGGTCCAAATCCCCTTACTCTATTATAAACATAGATATAAATAAAAAAAATACAATCCTTAGGCTCAAGAGATCGAATTCAATCATCCTGGCCGAAAATAACAAGTAAATCCCAAAAAGATCTTAACTGAAATCTGGGTCGAATCTGCTGAAAATATGGGTACACTCAGACATATGTTTCTCCTCAACAATGACACGTGTAGAAACTGAAATAGGTTATTTCATATGAACATGTTCGGGACAAAAACCCCTTTCTATTTTTCCAATTTCATCTCTAGCTCGCCAAAACAGCTCCTACAAAATCATGACCTGAAAAAATGGAAGCCTAAAAAATAGGGCTCGGAAATGGTTTTGATTCTCCCTTCTCCTGACACCTATGTAAATTATGGGAGATTTTTTTGTTCTTCTACCCGTTATGAACAAAAACCTCTCTCAGATTTTGAAAGTTCATTCCCATTTTCCCGGAAGTCGACTGGTCAAAACTGGCAAAAAAACAGTTTTGTGAAATTGGGGGGGGCGGTTTTGCAGGGATAAAGTGGTTTGCTCAAACCCCCCTGGGGTGGTAAGTGGTATTGGGAGGGGGGTTCGAGTTCACCACGCGGTGACAAGTGTCCCTCCCAATACCACTTCCTCGGACCCTCTTGGTGTTGATGTGATGTGAGGGGTGGGGTCCGAGTTGTACGGGGAAATGTAGTGTGGGTTAGACTTAGGATTAGTTTTAAGTTTTTTAATTTTATTTTATATTATATTATATTATATATATATATATATATATATATAT